>JBCAUJ010000046.1:1065337-1097147 GCA_038406275.1 Cataglyphis albicans
TCTCTCTCTCTCTCTCTCTCTCTCTCTCTCTCTCTCTCTCTCTTTCTCTCTCTCTCTCTCTCTTTCTCTCTCTCTCTTTCTCTCTCTTTCTCTCTTTAATTTGTTTAAATAAGTTGATTTCTAACAATATTTAATGTAAAAACTTATAATATATGGCCAAAAATTCAATAGTATACGAGATATATTTTATATTTTGATATGAAATATCTGATGAAATATTTATATTTAGATTATCTTACTTTAATACTTTTATTTACAAAATAATAAAAGAAAAGAATGGGCAAAGAAAACACACAGTTAATGGGTAAATATGTATAAAAGATCACATTTCATAGATTTAATCATCATTTAGATATATTGTGAGAATGATATTCTGAATAATATCTCATAAAAAATAAGTGATGGTTAGTGTTTTAAGAGATATATTAAATTAAAATTTGATATTAAAGTATGTATATTCCTTTTAATTTATTACTTTTTCATAAAAAAAGAATGTTTATGATATTTATACGTGAGTAAGGAAGAACTCCGCCTCTCTTCTTGCCACTCCAAAAAAATCTAATCTAACTCAAACTATTTTCAGAGTCAAAGCTTCAATTTAGATAAATCAATTTAATAGATAACATTACAAAATTTTTTTAAATTGATTATATTTTATGCATTTTAAGACGTAGAAAAACAAATCCATTGGAAAGCAGAAGCATAAATTTTAATTTTTAATCAGAAATAGGTTTGGGTTAAATAATATTTTTCAGAAACTTCTTTCTTGGGGCGGGGGGGGGGAGAGGAAGGGAACTTACAATTCCATTATACTTTACAACATAAAGCGAGCTCTATTCCGCAATTGTTATGTGGATGATATAAATATATATATATATATATATATATATATATATATATATATATAGCTGCTCGTTGCAAATTCATATTATTCATATATTTTTTCTTAAAAAAAACGGTGTTTTCCTTTCTAGTTGATTCCTCTTTATTATTTTACGCAAAAATATTAAGATAAGATAATTGTAAAGTATATATTTTATGAGATTTTATTTTATAGTTAATGTAAAATTGTCACATTTAAAAAATGAAGATGATCTTAATCTCATGATCTTCATTCATAGTACTACTACTCATGATTTTCATTTATACTACTTCATTCGTACTACTAGTTTGACTTCAAGATCGAACTAGTAGTACCTTATATTTCCTTCGAAGTCATAAAACTTTTGTATAAAATTTTTGTAAAAGACGTAGAAAAAAGATGTTTAGATGATAGGAACATTAATATGGCCCACTCTATACATGATCATATAAAATTATATTATCATATGATTATATACGATCTTATATAATTATTTTTATATTTAATTATTATTAATTATATAAGTATTTTTTCTTGCATAGTTTTGGGATATTTATAAAAAAATTACATAAATTAATAAAATAACTTATAAAAAATACATTTAGTAAAAAATTAAAAACAATACAATATTTTATTATATTTGCTTTCGAATAGTTTGGCATACCTCGAAATCAAAGTCAATTTTGTCGATTGGTATCTTATATTTTCTGGCATAATTTTGAGCAATTGCAGTAAGGAAGGCATGCGTAAATGAGAATCCGGATATCCAATACATCGCTGGTTTTCCATCATCTAACCAATTTTGTAATATGTCAAGTCGTTTTATGAGATCATCAACGAAACTTGGTAGTCGTTTCATGGTAGGATAGGCGCATGCGTTAATCCAATTGAGCGGAATTTTTGCATTAAGCATATTGTTGGCCATTTCCTGTCATTAATAATTCAATACTTTATTAGCGTGTTCTAGAATATAAATATAAAATAATATCTATAAAATACAGTAAAAAAGGTAAAAGTGACGTTTAGGGGAGGCAGCCCCGATGATCTTGACCTTGAAATATGTTGTCCAAGTCACCCTTGTGAGTGACATATAGAAGGTTTAACCGTCGCTTGTTTTTTTATTAAAAAGTTATTAATTAAAATATTATTTATTGAATGTGTGGAATAATAATATATGAATGGACAGAGAAATCTGATATAAGAAATAGTGTTTCAGACGCGAAAGAAGGTTTATAATTATATGCGAAGCATAGCGATATGGAATGGACCTCGCTTTGCACAGAAAGTTGCAAGCTCATGAAAAACCATATAATTGTAAATCTCGTTTTGCATCCGAAGCACAGGGCGATATGGAGTGAACCTCGCTTCGCGCAGAAAGTTGCAAACCCATGTGAAATCATATAATTGTAAACCGTTTCGCATCCAAAGCACAAGACAATATAGAGTGAACTTCGCTTCGCGCAAAAAATTGCAAATCCATGTGATATATACATTATATACATGTATGAATACATACATACGATATACAGGATGATCCGAAACAAGTATAGTATCCTTAACAGATCGTATTCCTAAGTGAATTCTAAGACGATTTTTCCTTTACGAAAATTTTGTTTAATGCTTAGTTTTTAAATTATAAAAGGAAATAATGAGTGAATTACGGAACAAATACAGAAAATAAGCAAGAGCGGCACAACTTGTCCGATGCAGCCGCTTGGTTCGAGGCGCACGTTACAACTGATCGAGCGCTACAGCGTACTCGTCCCGTAATTCGCTATTTCCATTTATAATTTAAAAATTAAGCTTCAGACGAAATTTTCGTAAAGAACAAATCATCTTAGAATTCATTCAGGAATACGATCTGTTAAGGACACTATACTTGTTTTGGTTCTCCCTGTATACATACTCATACACCAATCACGCTTAATGTACATGGTGTCTAAAAATTTCATATAATTCAAAATTCTTTTGTTAATAACTTTTTAATAAACAACGACGACTAAAATCTTTTAAAGGTTATGCTCAGGCTCAGAGTCATGACCTTGACAACATATGTTAAAATCAAGGTCATCGAAACTGATTCTAAACGTCATTTTCATCCGTTATTGTTACTATTATTATTGTTATCGATCATTGATGTTACTATCGTTATTGTTAATATTATTATTGTTACTATTATTACTGTTACCATTATTATTGTTACTATCGTTACTGTAATTATTATTATTGTTAATATTATTATTATTATATATATTATAAATATTATATGATTAATATTTTATTATTAATAATAAATGTTTAATTATTTTATTATTATTATTATTAAATTTTAATTTTTTTTTAATTGTAATGTTCTCATCCATTTGACAAACAAGATACATTTTCGATTTAATCAAAAAAGTATTTGTAGAAATTAATCTATTATTATTTTTTCTCTTTGTTTTTTTAGATTCTAAGAGAGAAGTAAAATTGTACGATGTAATACGCACGTACATAGAAAATAACAAACTAAAATTAGCTATGCAATAAAAATCAGTTTCACCTGACTTGAAAAAAATTAATAACAAATGATAGATTGGTACGCGTGTAAGTATCATTACGGGCTTGAGCACTAGATACTTTTGATAAATTACGATTGCTTGTAACTCAAAAATTATTATAGCCTCAAAATTTTTGTTTGACTCTGTTTTACCTCTAGATCACACTAATAAAATATTGTAGGTTGTGAGACACCCTCTATACAGGGTGAACTTTTTAATTTGAGATTGCAAAATATCTGTTAAAATAATCAATAATCATCACACAAAAAAAATGTTCCAAATAAACTCTCAATATTTTTAAGGAAGCAATTTCATCTTGCAAAAGTTAGCCGCCTACCGCCCCCCCCCCCCTAGAAATAGGGTTGGGGATAACTTTAAAATTTTAAATGAGAACTACTTTTTATTGCAGATTCGGATTGTACGACCAAAAACACGTAAATTTTGCCTAAATCTTTTTTATTTATTCTTGCAAGATGGCGCTGCATTCGGCGAAAATTGGTTAACTTCATTTTCTCCAGAAAACAATGGTTATTTTTACAGATATTTAGCAGTATTAAGCTAAAAAACTCACCCTATATATACAAGGTGTCCTGCAAAGATTGTGCCAACGCTCGTGAGCGGGTAGAGCACAATAAACTGAACAGAAAAGTTCTTTATTATTTTGTCCTATAACGCTTAATAAATGAGTTGTAACGGTCGGTTTTTCCCGAGCACTATCGCAGGATAACTCGGTCGGGATCAGGGCTCGGAAGGTATAGCAAATACGAGAATGCAAGTGGTTGTGTTAAATAAACAAGAGATTTATTTGTTAGATTACGGGGGTTACAAAATGTGTGTGGATGCACGGGCGCGGATGAATGTAAATGAGCGCGAGTGCACGTGATTGAATGAGCGCAAGTGAGAGCGGCGCGGGCGAGTGTCCGTACGGGGTTCCGCGTGTTGTAGACAGCGGCTGCGGAGTCACCTTGGCAGTGCGCTTTGATGTATGTCGAGCCCAAGTGCACGCTTCGTATGCACTTGCAACCGGTATGCTTTGGCGGCGGATCGAGCGCATCGAGCGATAAACAATGCGCGCGATCGATAGGTGGTGTCACCCGGCGGGTGAGAAGCGCGATGGCGCGCGGCGATATTGTCGTGAGGGGCGGGAGCCTCGCGGCACGGCGAAAAGCGTGTCGATAGTTTCGGCGCGTAAGGCGGTCTTACGGCCCTAGTTGTGTGGATTCTATTGCCGTAATAATGGCGAGTCACGGTCGCCTTGTGACGGATCGCGAGATGCTTCGCGATTTATCTGGGATTTGCGGGAGCGGTTCGCGATTGGAATAGGAACGTCCGGCAGACGGGAATATCCGTCAGTGGCGGGTAATTTCCCACTGCTAGAAATATTGCCGGACGATCGGATGCTTGGTCGGAACGCTTGGTTTTGCGGGATGCTGGGAAAGCCCAGCAGAAGCGGAGTACACTCAACCTCGATCTCGCTTGTGAAGCGTGTAGGTTTTTTCGGGATGTTCTGAGCGTCGTACAGACTTCAGAGCAGCTGAGAAGATTCTGTCTTTTTACCCGGTGGAGCGCCTTTTTATACTCGGTGTCGGCGGTATCGCGTCGGCGCGATAATTGTTTGTTCAACAATTCGATTGAGCCCGTTCGCGGCTCGGGAATTTTCGAAAGCGGTCGGAGCGGTTTCCCGAGCGCGCGACTCGTGTTCCGGTACGGTGTGCCAACCCGGTGATATACTTGTAAATAACAAAATATTTACCAAATATTTGTTTTCGCTCGCCGGTTTATAATACGATGGAGCGCATAGCGCTTTTACTCTAAGGTCTCGTGACTACTGGGCATAGGACGGCGGTATTTCACGTGCGCTGGCCCGACCGATGGTCGTCCATCGTTACAGAGTTATTATTGAGTTAAATCTAATCAATCATCGCCGACCTTTAACCGAGTATATATATATATATATATATATATATATATATATATATATATTGTGACGTTGCCGTCCCGCGCGCGTCCACCGGGTCTCTCTCGGAGCACTGAGCGCGGAAAACGCATACGCGCCAGTCTCAAACATTCGAACCGTACCGAGATCTCCAGAGGGGCGTTATTTGTCGGGCTTATTTCGTCTTTTAATTTTACTATCCTTTCTTATTTTGATATCACACGGGAGCCTTACCGAAGGAAAGTGTGGACGGATCAAAGACAGCGATCACAACAACTCGGAAGACGACCTTCAGGAAGCGAAAAAGAAAAGGAATCATCAACTACCGCATTCGGAAGTAAGACGAGAGGCGCGAGAGGACAAGGAGGATCCTTGCGCCGGGACGGAGGACCGTGTGAAGACGTGCCCCGAAGGACCTCGAGGGGGGCTCCCTAGTCGCGAGGCCCGGTGGGACAAGAGGAGGTCAGCGAAGGTTGCTGTGACGTTCCTCGCTCCCGCGAGCCTGGCAGGGCCCGCCGAGGTCCTCTCAGAAGGGCCCCGTGAAAGATATCGATCGCGATCTCGAGGGTGCGCGCGCCCTTGGTACACTCATGAACGCGCCGCCGAACAGCGACCTCGCGTGTTATCTCGTGATTGGCCGCGATAACACACACCCCGATTGTGCTCCCCGGCTGGCCCGGCGTTATCGATTCTAGATCGCGATGTTCCCGGGTCAGACTGGCGCGGAGCTTCGTGCGTGGAACGTGGTTATTAGCGAAAATACCGTAAAGGGACGAGATTTAGCGAAAATACCGTGAAGGGACGAGATTGCGAGTTTGGTGCGATCGAGACGGACACCGAGGACGAGACCTGCGGATGGCAGTATCAGCGGACGGCCGGACACCCCGATGGAGAGCATTGCCACCGGTGAAATTATCCCGCTACGTACTAGCCACGTATGTTCGCGATATCGGGAGCGCGTCGTTCTGCCGTCGTGGCCGTAATTTAGTATGGTGTTTGCGTCCGAGCTCCGCTCGGAAATTTAGCGATTATCGTATTGTTAGGGCGTAATCGTATTAGTGACACGGCCCCGTCGGCGAGCCCCGAAGCGCTTCGAGGGTTGGACTCAGGTAGTATTGCGCGTATTCCGGTAGTATTCCATATCGTCTCTCTGGAGATCGCGGACCGGGAATACCGCGTAGTATAATAGCCGCACAATTTCTTGCCCGTCTAGTATCTAAGTCGTGTGCGTGTGAGTGTGTCTCGCGATTAGGTATTATTTGTCGAACGTCGAGTGGGAGTGTGTTTCATGCGAATATTTCGGTCGATTCTTTTCTTTGGCAAATTGTATGCGGCAGGACGAATGAGTGTTGGAGTGATTTCGCGGAGAGTACGAAATACCGTTTGAACGTTGCGAGCTAAATTGGCGCGGTGCATGCTAAGGGTGCACTGGATGCACGTATGGCATGACAAAATAGCGAGCGAAATATTGTCGATCCACGCAGGGCGTGATAATCGAGCCGGTATAATTGCGCTCGGGCCTAGGCCCGATCGGCTCGAATTCCACGACTATCTTTCGCGATGCTAAGTCGTTTCTAACACCCAGACTCGCTTCCGCGAATTTCTTTACACTGGACGTATTCCAGCTTATCTAGGTACATCATTCGAACCTAGCTTTTCCCAATTAATAAAGCTGTTAATTGTTTGTTATGACTGACGAATTTAATTTCTGTTGCGCGTATTTGTAGCCCTAATTGTATCGCCTCTTGCCTTCATGTAGCGGTCGTTCAACATTCGCCCTGCCCCTCTACCGTTAGGTGAGCTAGCCAGCCCGCGACGAAATCGAATGCCTTTTTCGCGTCTGTTTCGCGTCTATCTTGCGTATTTGTCGAATTGATACGTGCAAGACCGTATCTGGCGCCCAACTTAAATTCTTGCGAGTTTTCCGGTTTCGTCGGCATGCGCGGAACATCTTCCACCCCCGTTCCCTTCCGGCGTGTAATCCCTGCTCCGTTCCTGGTGTTTTTGTCGACGCTCCATCCCTTTTCCCGTATCTCCCGACCGGCGAATCGTACTCCCGTTCGCCGACGCTATCGAACAGCCGCGCAACGGAGAGATCGCGACGGCGTACGCGCGCCGGGAAAGGAAAAGTAGTCGCAATACATATATATATATATATATATATATATATATATATATATATACAAAGTGTCCAGCAAATATTGTGTCAACGCTCTTGAGCGGGTAGAGCACAATAAACTGAAGAGAAAAGTTCTTTATTATTTTGTCTTATAACGTTTAATAAATGAGATATTATTGAGTTAAGTCGATACTAGCGCTGCCCGCTGCCGATTGTAAATACCGCTAGTATCGAAATAACCTGCTTGTGTCGTCGCGCACTCTCCGTGTTAAATAATACTTACACGTATAACTCGTTTTTTTTCAAGTGATTAAGTGAATTGGTAGTGATACATTGTGAATAATCACGATCGTCATAACCGTTATAATCGTTAATCAATTTATCGATTCAGAGAGTGTAAAAATGTAAAAATATCGATACAAAATAATCTATAAAAAACTCGTGCTATACGTGGCCGCGCAATAATTATTTGTTTAATTATTTTATTTATGAAGAATCTTTATAAGATAAGAATAAGTGTGAGTGAATGAGTGGGAGGACGAATGAGTGAGTGAGCGAGCGAGCGAGCGAGCAAGCAACATTAGAAAGCGAGAAAGAGTGAGTAAGAGAGAGAGAAAGAGAGAGAGAGAGTGTGTTGTGTGTGTAAACGTGTATGTATGTATGTAATACGCATACACGTTCTCGTACATAGACATACACACACACGCACACGCGCGCGCGCGCACACGCATACGCGCACACACACACTCATCGCATGTAGCAAACAGCTGATCGAGTGCTGTAACGGGGTGATTTAGAACAATCGTTCGTTTTTAAAGAATCGTATTCTTAAATGATTTTTAAGATGATTTTTCCTTTACGAAAATTTCGTCTAAAACTTAGTTTTTAAATTATAAAAGAAAATAGTGAACGAATTACGGGATGAGTACGCTGTAGCGTTCGAGTCAGCTGCAGCGAGCGCCTCGCGTAAGCGCCTGCATCGAATGATAAGTTGCGCCGCCTCTGCCTACCATATGTACGCGTCCCGTAATTCGCTCACTATTTCCTTCATAATTTAAAAACTAAGCTTAGAATTCATTCAGAAATACGATCCTTTAAGGACACTATACTTGTTTTGATACGCTTTGTGTGTATATATATATATATATATATATATATATATACAGGGTGATTCAGAACAATCTTCCGTCTATTAAATGACGTATTCCTGATACAATTCTAAGACGATTTTTCCTTTACCAAAATTTAAATTAAAGCGTAATTTTTGAGTTACAAGCAAAAATAGCAAATCACGCGTCGAATACAGAAGGCAGGCAGTAGCGGCGCGGCGCGGCGCGCCGCGAGCGCCCGCCACAGCTGACCGTCCGACGTGTGATTACCACCGCATGAGTCGCTAACTATTTTATCTTCTACTATAAAATAATGCTTTAAATAAAATTTTGGTAAATAAGAAAATGTCTTAAAATTATGTCAGAAATACGTGTTTCTTAAAATAATGTCCTTATCAAAAGTTATTCCGGATCGCCGGCCGTCGAACGCTGCAATCAACTGATTACTACACGCGATGTGTGTATGGCGGAGTGTGTGCGTAAAAGAAAGAAAGAGAGAAAGAGAGAGAAAGAAAGAGAGAGAGAGAGAGAGAGAGAGAGAGAGAAAGAGGAAGAGAAGCCATCGATCAGCTATAGCGAGCGCTTCACGTAAGCGTCTGCATCGGATGGTGAGTTGCGCCACCTTTTGTACTCGTCCCGTAATTCGCTCACTATTTCCTCTTAAAATTCGAAAACTAAGCTTCAGACAAAATTTTCGTAAAGTAAAAATTGTCTTAGAACTCATTCAGGAATACGCCTTTCAAGGACACTATATTTGTTCCAGATCACCCTCTATATATTGTTTATAAGTAATACGCCAGGCATTCCCGAACATATGTTCATATGAATTTTTTTTTTGTTTTAAGAATTCATCACCTTAGCTTGCCGGTATATTTCTAAATCACCTTGTATATATACAAAATATTGCATCAAAAGTGGCCACCTCCTTTTATCTTTTAAACTAAAAGAGATAGATCATAAAAATTATTAAATTAAGCAGTTCAAACTGAACTCTTTTGTAAGCATAGTGGTTGCTTTTAAAAGCTGTATGTGTTAGCAAGCAAAGAGATAAGCATAATTTTTTTATAATAATGTGAATCTTTAAATGATAAAAATTGTAGCGGTGTTTGAAATGAATACAACAATGTATGATATAATATAAATATTTTAAATATTATACGAGTTTTATCAATTTGAAAGTTCGCGAGTGACGTATATCTTTTTACATTCTGCCCTATATATATCTCTTTTAGTTTAAAATATAAATGGTATGAGGGGCATCCTATATATATACTATATGACGAATAAATAAATAATAAATTTAATTATTGGATAATAACTTATTGTTAAATATATTAATTCTTTTTAATCTTTTAATCTACACTAATATGGACATAATTGTGCAACATATTAAAAAAAAATCGTTTTCTTATTAAAAATATGTCTCACAATCACATTCATGTTACTACAAATTATTAAAAAAACGAAAGAAAAAAGAAAATTTAAATCTACGAACATGTAAAGTTTTAGTGCAGTAATCGGATCGCCTTACGTTCTCGTCTACAACTGCTAATTAATCGTCTTTACGAATCAATACATAACGTATACCGAAAGTTTTAACTAATTTTTCTCGCAAATACTAAGAGTTGCATCGAATGTTTTTATTTAGTGATTAATGAGAGAGTACTGTACATATATCAAGCACATCGAAATTGGAGGGGATAAATTCTGAGCCTTCTGTTAATCGTAGAATGATGTTATAGAGTTGATTTAATAAGTCCTTTGTCAAGTACGAAGATAAAGTGAAAAGTTTCCAACCTGATTAAGAAAAAAATATTTTTTTAAGTAAAATAAAATTTATTTCTTAATACAGTTTCCTTTTAATTTAATACATTTGATCCAAAGTTTTTCTAGATTTTTCATTTCTTTAGTATAACAACTTTTGTCTAAACCTAAAAAATTCTTTGATTAAAGAGTCTTTAATAACATTTATCATTTCAATATCCAACAAAATTTTTTTAGTTATAGATCCAAGTTTGTCGACAATAATAAAACGTCATAAAAGTCTTTTTCATCTTGCTTGAAACGCTTAAGATATGATCGTGAAATGTCCGATCGATCTCGTTTTTTATCAACAGTGAGCAAACGCGACACTCAACGTGCGCTCAGTTTCTCATACTTAATTCCTCATGTAAAATGTTGTGTGCTCGTTCATAGCAGCTTGCGCTATCTCTTTCAAACTAATCGGCGATCGACAATTACGATTTAGTGAACATAATCGATCATCTCATTCGTTGTTGCAGTTTTTGGTTGTCCAAAGCGGCAAAAATGTTCGTTCTATCACGCTTGAATTCAACTTTTCACAATTGTTAATGAAGGAACAGTATCTCCATATACTAAATCTAATTCAATTTTAATTTTTTTATAAGTTTCTCTTTTTAACTAAAAAAATTTTATCACGGTGCGATATTCCAATTTCTCCATTGTTGACAAACTGTCACTTTTAAAGATCAGAAACAAATGCTAGAAATGACATCAATCTTAACTCTTTATGTAAAGACCCTTTAATCTGAACTATCATCAATTATTTTTAAAAATAATTAAAAGGTTTTCAGTTGTTATTTAGATTAAGAATAATGCGTAAAAAAGATATTAATAATAATGATAGTAATAAGCGTTACGATAGTAAGTCTATGGCTGTACATACTTTTTTTAAGGCTCTTGAGTAGTGGCGGTCATGTTGAAATGATGACGTCAGAAGCGAGAAATGACACGTTGAAAAATCTTACGTGCCATTTCTAAATAAAAGCATATTTTAACAAAATAAGGCTATACATCGTTTTAGTACACTTGTGAATTGTCCGAAACTAAGTTTTTCTTTTGACAGTTAATAAATAGCCGTAAAATGAGTGTCAAAGTAAGCCTAGTCATACGGGGAACATATGGCTTGACAATTGTTCAAAGAAGTGGAAAATGTTCCTTCTACATAATACTTTCCTCGCTAAGCTTAATTTTCGGACAATTTTATAGGTTTCAGAAGTATGTTACACATCACAGCACTAGCATAGAGCGAATAATTATAAAATGGCACGTAAGAATAATTTAAAATGTCATTTTTCACGTCTCATAGTTTATCGATTTGCTACGTGAGATGCTGCATAAGAATGTCTGACATGTGGGTAATATATAACATCACAATACTTACTAACACAAATGTAGCTATATTATCGCGTATGTATAGCCTAAGTTCGTGTGGAGGCAACAAATAGTACTGAGCGATCACGAAACGCTCGTCGCTCGCACATGTTTGGCTGTCAAATTTTTCTATTCACTTATATATGTATTTCTCAATATAATAGAATTTCGCAATATAATAGAATAAATGCAAATAATAGAATATATATAATTAGAATAAAAATACTTATATTATATACAAGAAAAAAAAAAATTTAACTTTTATTTTTTTATAGCTAAGCGCTCACGCAGGCGCGCGATTCAACAATGTGCGCCCGGTTAAAGATCAGCAATGATTAGCCAGACTCAATAATAATTCTTTTATTAAGCATTATACAAAAAAATGATAATAGACTTTTCGACTCGGTCCGCTCTATCTGCACACGAATTTTGTCCCCATAAATCTGGGACACTCTGTATAATTAATAGTACAATAAATTGGGTAAACAAAGTTTATAGCTAAATAAAAAAATTATATTAAAAAATAATATCAAAAAAGATTAAAGGAGCAAATTGCGAATGTACGCGTGCATATATTTAAATTATAATACCAATCTCGAAGGTTCTTAAGACTAGAATAAAAAGTAATAAAACAATTTCGAGAAATTCTTAAATTCTAAATATTAAATGCTTTGGTCTGGATTCTCTTCAGTAAGAACAAATTGAAAAAAAGAGACAAGATTCTTTTTAAGATTATTGTTGAAACGCATTTTAACAATAAACGTAAATTAAGAATAAAGATAAAAACTCTTATATATTAACCATTGATTTATGTGGTAATATTATATGTTAATATTATTTTTGTATCTTTTTTTCATCATCATGTAAATGTAATGGATAGCTGATTTTTCGGTCAAGTAGTGATTTTTGTCATCATAAGAGTTAGAAATTTACATGTCACTGTATGAGCAGTTATTATTATTACAGTTAGTATTAATTCTCAAAGCGTATTTTATAATGCAAATTGAATTTAATATCTCAATGAATATATATTATTTTTCTTATTTTGTTTTCGCATTTAAAATTATTGAAAATTTTATGTCAGATGTGAATTTTTACAAATTTTACAATAATTCATGAATGGAAATCTTTATATGAAGTCGACCTATCTACAGATCAAAATTTTGATTGTTCAAAATTGTCCTTCGATAACATAGATGTAAATCAGTTTATATTCTATAGATGGCGAAAAAATTCTTCCAAATTTGGGATCATTTTTAAAAGTTGTAAAAATTTTTCAAACGCTGAAACTGAACGTGCATTTTTATTAAATGCGAAAACAAGAAAAAAAAATATATGTCCATTGAGATATTAAATTCAATTTATGTTATAAAATACGCTTTGGGAACTAATGATAAATTTTATAATTACTTGCACTATAGCAATGATATGTGAACTTCTAACTTTCATGACGATAGAATATAAAAAATCATTACTTGAGCGAAAAATCAACTTAACATTGCATTTACACGACGGTGAAGAAGAAATGCAATAATATTATCACAATAATATATTATATAAAATTATCACATCAATCGATGATTAATATAGTTTTTATCTTTATTTTTTATTTACGCTGATATTTAAAATATCGTTTCAACAATAATCTTAACAAGAAGCTTTTCTTTTTCTTTTAATTTCTTATTAAAGATAGTCCAGACCGAAACATTTAATGTTGAGAATTTCTCGAAATTTGTTTATTATTTTTTTATTTTAATCTTAAGAATTGTTTAGATTTGTATTATAATTTAAATATAAGCATGCACTGAGAAAAAAATTGTTGAATTTGACTAAATGTGTTCAACTGATTATTATTTCTTTAATTGGAATATTTAAGTATTTAAGTTAAATACGACATATTAAATTTAACATGTATTTAACTTAAATACTTAAATATTTCAATTAAAAAAATAATAATCAGTTGAACACATTTACTCAAATCAACAACTTTTTTTTTTCAGTGTGTAAATTCGCAATTCGCTCTTTAAATCTTCTTGTATCAATTTTTAATAATTTTTTTATTTAGTCATAAACTGTGTTTGTCTAAATTTATTGTTTTATTAATTTATATATTCTTTAGAATTATTCTGAATAATTATTATTTAACATGTTAGTCATATACGGGGAGTAACTGAACAAATATACATAGAGCACACCATCAAATGCAAGAATAATCCAAATCGAAAAGGCCTGAACTATTTTTTAATCTCACAATCAGTTTTCTTTGTTGTTATACAATGTTAAAGTTAGACAATCAGCGCCTATACAGCAGAAAGCCGTCTCGATACTTCGACATACTTTCCTTGTTTTCTGCTGTAGAGACTGATTAGTTATTAGTAATTTTAATATCATATAACAATTAAAAAGAAAACTTCAGATCAAAAAATAGTTTAGAACTTTTCGACCTGAATTGTTGTCTTGTACCTGATGTGCTCCATGTATGTTCAATTATATCCTGTATAATACGTATTAAATATATCTAAATAATAAAAATTAGGATCCCCCTTTTTTTTATTTAAAATTATAATTATCGATAAATTTTATATTTTTCTTATTTTATTAATAAGATAATAAGTTTTATCTCTAACATAAAAAATAGAAGATAAATTTTATTTATTTCATTGTGTATAATATAAATATTTTTATTCTAATTTGTTTTATTATTTGGACTTATTGTGCAAAAATGCATATATTGCAAGAAAATAGGAAAATTCGACGATTAAATATTTGTGAGCGTTTTCATGATCGCTCAGTATCTATCTCTATTCTCTATCCCCACGCACAAATTTTGACTACATGTACACGCGATGATGTAGCGTTATGTCTGAGTTAGTAAGCTCCTGACACACTTCACTTATATAATAAGTCGTTGGACAGAGTTCTTATTCCTCTCGCAGCATTCTTATTCCTATGTCGCCACTGTCAACTCAGAGTTCCGCGGCGACTATTCAGGAGCCTTAAATAAATTTTATACATTGGAAAGTGTTTCTGATTTCAATAATTGTTTTTTACTTTTTTTACGTAATTTAATAATTTTACGTAAGACAAATTCATTTTAATTTAAGTAGAAACGGAGCTCTGCAGATCATAATTAGTATACAAAATAAAAACAAAGATAGGTAAGTTAATTTTTTTTAACTAAATTAAGTTAAACTTAATTTTATAAAACTAATTCAATTTATAAAATTAATTTAGTTGCATTAAAAATTATGAACAAAAACTGATTCAGTTAAAAGTTATGTTATAAGATTAAATTAATTTAAGTTAAATTGAAATTTAATTTTGAAAAACATTGCTTATATTAAATAAACTCGTTATTATATTGAATAAACTCGTGCTTATATTAAAGAAATTCGTCATTTGTATAGTTTTTGTATAGTTAGATTGCTCAAATCAGTTGTAATAATGTCATCAGATAAATTGTCATATTTAATTTGAGAGTTAAGTTTATATAAAATAATAAAGAAATATTGTTTTTTATGTAAGAATGTGTTTTCTTCTAATTTTTTTCTTCTAAATAGATAATTTTTTTAATTTAAGAAAAAAATAATAAGTTAAATTTTATGTATTTTAAAAATAATCCAAAAATTGCCTTATATTGTTTTAAAATATACATAAAAAGAACATAACATTTAGTTTCTCTTAAAAGTTTATTTTTATTTATATTTCTAAATAATAATGTTAATAGTAAGGTTAGTGTGTTTCAAATATGAACGGGAGTTGACGAAAATTTTAAACCAATCAAAACTGACTTCCTTATGGCCAGTCTCTGATCTGAAAGTGTCTCTATCTTTATGTTTTTTTTACTGCCATCTATTGGATGCCATGTATTGAAATTTGTTTAAAATCTTGTTCTTTCTTACTCAGATCGTAAACACAAGCTACCTTTGTAATTGTTGAAGAATTCTGCCTGTTATTAGGTCATATCCAGGATTTTTTTTAATTTTTGTACTTTTCATTATAGTTGTATAAATTTCGAATTTAATAAATTTGTTAGTAAGGAATTCGAGTTGACAAGCTTCATTAAGAACACTTTGAATTGTGTTTTCAACATTCATATCTACGTTTTTATTTAGTTGGAATATTTGCATTAAGTGTTGAAAAAATATTTCAGCCTTCTCTTTGTTGCTTTTGACCCATTTGTTGTTGATTTTTTTAATCAAACGTAAAAAAATTTTAAGCAGCCTTAGTTTTATATTATTTTTCAAAGGAAACGCACTGTGTTTAGCAAAACTTAAGTTTCGATTCATTCATTTCTTGTTTTTGGAAGCAGTTTTTCACCGATTTGATTATTTTATTGTTCTTTCAATTCAAACGATCTGTTGATTTGTCATTATTTGCAAAGTTTATAGATACTAGGTTAGATTTATACTCAGACTTGGAAAATGCTTGCTGAATGATGTAATTAAAATATTATGATTGATTCATTGTGGTTTTAAAAGACTTTATAGAGATGCCAGTTTGTAAATTTTTTATAAATGCCTTTGAAAATGTATTTTTAAGGTTGTCTGGTAGACTTTACAAATATTTTTTTTTGTGTGTTTTTTTTTACTAATATAATTTTATTAATATAAATTATTACGTCCGACACTGTACGATTGTTTTCTTTTACCGAAAATTCGTTAGTGACAAAATTTATTAGTAAAATAAATTTACGTTCTAAGAAGTAGTCTATGTCTGACAGAAACAATAAGCAGGCGAAGTCTGGGAAACGAGACTGTGTATTCTCGCTGTCGAAAATCAACTATAAAACAGATCAATAAATTTAAACGTTACAGTTCACTCTGAAGGCTAGAAAATTTTTAAACAGAAGATAACAAACAGCACTAGAAATTTTTAACTATGACAAAGAGACAGCGAGATACTCGAGCTCAAGTTCGAATATCAGACCCAAGAATTTTAAACTAAAAATAAACAGAGCACAAAAACAATGATCCACTGATGATCCGGAGTTTAAACTCGCGACATTTGATATCGCGTGCTTGGTTGCCAGACCTTCTTCTTATGTTATCTGTTTAATATAAATTTTAAGTAAAATGTCAACTTAGCTGATTATAGCAAACTGGGCATGACTCAATCCATAAAACGATAGTCTCACTCTTACTCGATAGCAACTACTCTCCATTGGTCGAAACTCAAATTGACACAAGGTCTTCACCAATACCTACGTTTAAAAACTTAAAGAAACGTCCTAGAAAAAATCGGAGGGCGTGATTAGAAAAAACTATTTGTTAAACTAGATTAACGAACCAATGGAGAGGAAGAGCAAAGCACTTAATAAGCATCGGAATATTCGTCGCGAGCGGCATTAAAAATTTTTCTAACAGTCGTGCGACACTTTTTGTATAGGCGTTATATTTGCTCTTGTTAGCAAATGGTATTCGTGATTCGTTTTTTGTTATTACATTCAGTGCGGCTCTCCAAAGCAAAGTGTTGCACTTGCACAGTGTGAAGAGTAATAACTCTACGAGTACAATCGGCGTGAACAACGAGCGCACACCTGAAGTACATCAGCATCGATCACCAGCAGCTTTGTATCCGAGGCTTTGTCATCACAAATCTCATCGCACTATAAATAGTGAGTTTATTAATTCCTTTTTTTTATTTTTTTTTATTTTTTATTTTCTTTTATTTTTTCTTACAATCTTCTTCTCTCCTTTTCTCCAAGGAAAATAGTTATAAGATAATTATTTCTTTTTTTATAATTTTATTATTTTCTCTTTCTCTGAATATTCACCCAAAGATAGATGTATTTTTTATTAATACTTCCTGATATCGCATACCAAAAATTTCATTCATTACTTTTTTTCTTTGTGGATCGGCAGGTGTGAATAACTTAAAAATTTGAACGTAACGTTCCGGATCAATGTTCACTCTCAGCTTCAGGTCCAATCTACCTTTTTTCTTTGTGAATTGGCAGGTGTGAATAATTTAAAGATTCGAATGTAACGTTTTGGATTAGTGTTCACTCTCAGCTTCAGGTCCAATCTATATTTTTCTTTTGTGGATCGGCAGGTGTGAATAACTTAAAACTTCCTACGTAACGTTCTGGATTAGTGTTCATTCTCAGCATCAGGTCCAATTTATCTTTTTCCTTTGTGAATCGGCAGGTGTGAATAACTTAAAGATTTGAACGTAACGTTCCGGATCAGTGTTCATACTCAGCTTTAGGTCCAAATCTATCTTTCCTGTCGTGAACCGGCAGGTGCGAATAACCTAAAGATCCTTATGTAACGAAAGGAATCAGTTTTTGCACTTAGCTTTAAATTCATAATGATTATTTTCCACGCATCTTTATTAATAAATTTTATTCTTTGGGTCCTTTTAATTAAAATTTATTATTTCTTTTATCCATTTCATTCTTTCTTTTTACTTCGTTATCTTGTCTTTCAAAAAAAAGGGGGAAGAAGAGAGAAAGAGAGAAAGAAAAATAATTATCAAACTGTTTCCTAAAACTAATAACCACTCCTTTACTAAACATTACTTGTGCTCCTTCAGTGGACACGACACGAAAAACCAAACCTATTCCGGCACTGTTACGGCGATGGGAAAAGAACGCGCAAAATAGGAAAAACAGAACAATCCGGAAATTCCTGGCGTCGGCTGATTCTAGCTTTAAAATTGATTATAATAGATTTCAATTAGATAAGGACGCATTCGAAGCAAAAGCACGACGATTAATAATTAATCAATCGACACACACAACAGACAATCTTCTCCCCTCATATTCACCCATCTCTTCCCCATCAGAATCCATATTTGATGACTTCCCAGAATTTGCGCAATTTTATTTCCCTTCGCTCCCCTCTATTGTTCTCCTATAATTTTTGAAGAATCTCAGTGTTCGAGGACTTCTCCTCCCCAGTTTGAATATTCACCTTCTCTCAATTGTCGACCGTCAAATCCTTCTCCCTATCAATCTCCGCAACTCCTCCTCCCCCTTTCGAAAATCCTCCTCCCTATCAACCATCGCAACCCTCAACTCCCCCTCCCCCTTTCAAAAACTCTCCTTTTTATCAATTTCCGCAATTCTCAACTTCGTTTTCCCCCTTCGAAAATCCTTCTCCTTATCAGCCTTTGCAAGCCTTAACTCCCTCTCGCTCCTTGCCTCTCGAATCATCAGACCTCCCAGAAGAGTTTTCGGGAAATTCCGGGAATTCTTGGAAGGACTACCTGACTTTAAAGAGCAACCGCGGAATTTTAACCTGGAATCCTGCGATCTCGAAGAGTGGTCAAAGCCTCTTTTCAAAAACTTGGGTCGCGAGAGCTGGTGCGTATCACTGCTCTTAATTAACTTATTTCCCCCTTTCCCCTCGAAGATAACAACTATCGCGTCGGTCCCGACATAGTCAACCTCCATCAATTTTATAAAATCCTTAATACTTTCCCTTCTGGTTCTATTATCCTTTTCATTGTCCCAGATGTCATGTTCCCTCTTGCCGTCCCTATCGAGGTCTTCTGGATGAAGTTTCCTTCCCCTCTACAGTGGAATTCGAAGACCTTTCATAATCCTTCCCCTCATTTTTTCATTTTACACTTTTTTTAACTTACTTAATTATATTTTTGCATTGTAAAACCCAACCGGAATGTAAATTTTAGTTTGTCCTTCTCGATTCCGGTTGATGATCTCCGCACTCATGTAACACCCGCGAACAAACAATTCTCCCCTCCCTCCCCACACACACACACACACACTCACCCTCATACCTATAAATGCAATTCTTTGTAATTCGTTATACGATTACCTTATTGTAATTAAATATATACGTAAATGTATTAGCAATCATAATTAACGGTTTTTTCTTCTTTTTCTTTTGAATAAATACCAAATAATTTTGAATATATACAATGTTAACTTTATAATTTGCGTAACTTATTAATCCGTTCTTTTTCCCGTACCCTGATATCGCACAAGGTTCCGTCCTGAGTAATAAGGATAGTTTTTTTAGCGAAAAAGGGACCACCGAACGAATGGCCTACTAACCGAGTAAAAGCGACCCTTCCGGTCATTGACTCTGGTCAATTCGTTCGTCTCCGAGACACTCGTTGTCTAGAGTTAGGTTATGCCCTCCTGCTGGCTCCAAATTTAAAAAGTCTGGACATAACAAGGTTTTAAGTTATAAGAAACTACAAAAAAGAATAAAAAAATAGAAATTTCATCATTTTTAAGAATAAAAGGCTTCCTTTAGAATATTTTTAACCAATTATTTTATAGATACATAATCTCGCTGTTTTATATGACTTGGCAAGATGTGTTATATTTCTTCATTTTATCTATTTAAATCAATAATTACAATAATATATTATATTATTTACAAATATTTCTTATAATTGATTGAATTTTACATTTGCAAATTGAACACCCACACACACACACACACACACACACACACACACACACACACGCACACGCACACGCACACGCACACGCACACGCACACACACACACACACTCACATGCATACACATACATACCTCTAACAATGGTGTCATCACTATAAATCCTTTTACTGCTTTTTCCAACGTCGTCAAGCTATTTCGAATTTCTGTCAAAAGATCGTTATATCTTTCTAATTCTTGGACTAACACTGTATTCATTGATTCTATGTACGTGATTGGATAACGTTTTTGAGCTTCTTCGATGTCAAATAAATTTGGTATTCTTTCATATATATCCTTTTTCATATTTAATAAAATTTCTTCTTGCTTTCTAACATCGCCCACAATTACGGTACTCCGTATTAATATCATAGAATCAAATAAATTTGCCGTGAGCTCGAGATTACGAATTATGCTTGCATTTATATTAAGACCAAACACTTCCGGTGATGGATTTAGAGGAATTGATTGTATATGTTTCACGTAATCTTCATAACCATGTCTGTAATATATATTTATTCACATAAACATTTATACATATTTACATATAATGCTTAATATCATATACAAAGTATTGCGATCTTATGTCAATGATATATACTGACTTTTGTATTTTTTTAAATACAAATAAAGAATTTATTTTTGAATGGTTTAAATTTGTATTAATTTGTATTGAGATATCTTTTCAGTGTAGATAGATTATGATAAAAATGCATAAAAGGTCACATCTCACCGATTTTATGGCCTTAGATATGTTATTGGGGAGATTGTTGATTGTAAATAATTTCCTGCAAAAATCAAATAGGGGATGACATTGGTTTAGGAAATATGTCAAATTAAAATTTGATAATTTAATGATTTTCCTTAGATATTTTAAACTTTTTTATTAAAAAAACATTGAAGTTTGTTTACATTCGTACTAATCTTTTAAAAAACTTTTGTTTACATTAATTAAAAAACAGCTATAAAATTATAAATATTTTGTCAACAATTAGTTTCACCTATCTCTCGCAATTCATTAACAGTTTTCAATATGTGTGTGCGTGGGTGTATGTGTGTAGGTGTGTATTAATAAGTAATTCCTCACAAAAATTAAATAGAGGTGACATTGTTTTAAGAGATATAACTATAAATTAATATTTGGAAAGTTTAATGCTTTTTCTTAGAGAATGTTTAAGAAATTTTCTTAAAGAATATGTACTAATATTCGGAACACTGAACAAGTATATGTATGTCATACTAATTTTCTTGCTAATCAAAAAATTAATCATATACATATTAGATGTCCACAGTGCAAAAGATTTATTTATCGAACCCGTAAGCGCTCAAATAATTTCAATCTAACTCAAACCAACTCATAATTTTCTGGCGTCATTTAAGAATTATAAATTTTGAGTAATACTTCACTTCTCGGAGAAAAGTTGAGTGAAGTTAAAATCTTTTTGGCGAGTGCAAAAGTCGTAGTTCTGATTTTTTCTCGCCGAGGTGAAAATCGTAAACAGATATTTTTCAGTTAGTGACAAAAAGTAACAAATTATTATAATGTATACAAACTTTACTGTCAATTTGTTGTATCTCCTAAACCAATGCTGTGATATCCTACTTGATTTTGGCGAAGAATCAGAACAACCTTTCCTACATATACCTAAGTGGCTATAATTGGTGAGGTGATCTTTTATACAATTTTATCACTTTTATCGCTTATTCTATAAAAAATTTGTTATATATTACATTTTTGGAAAAGGAAAATAATTGAAACAAGATATGTCTTAATTAGTTTTATTTTATATATCTTTATCTCCATCTAGCGAAAGAATCACATTTGCGCATAGGCAGGTAAAGTCGGGAGAGCGTGAGGCGCTATTCGGTACCATATTTGTAAATACAGCACGCTCGGAGGCTTTCGAGGAGGAGGCATGTTCAGAGTTTTTGTCCGATCCGTAATTGTTAGCTCGCTGGACGGAGTATAATCTTACTTAAATTTTACAGTTTTTAAATTACTAAAATATATAATATATTTTATGTTAAAAATTAGAAAAACGGACTAATTGAAGTTAATTAAATTTAAGAATAATGATTTTAGAAGTGGCAGTAGAAGCAGTGTATTGAAACAGAAAATAAATATTTTCAAGAAAATTTTAAAGTTAATTAAGTTGCAGATAAGTAATAAAAAATTATTGAAAAAAGTCCCAGAATTTTTTAAACAGATTTTGTGTAATTTTTTAGATAAACGCGACCGACGCATTCTTCACTTTTTTTTTCGAAGAAATGATTTTTTAATGTTTATAATATAAGCTTATTACAATCGATATTTATTATAATCAATCTAGATATTATTGAAATAATAATCTAAAATACTCTTAACTGATCAACTTAGATATAAACACTTCTTTCTTGCTTCTTGCGTTTGATTTGAAATATTATCATGTTAAAATTTTTTTTTATAAATATAATAAGAATATAAATAACAGATTTTTTATATATTTTTATAATATTTTAATGTCATATATTATTTAAATATAGTAAAATGTAAATTTATTTGTAAACAGATATTTGATCAATTTCAGCAATTTTAAATTAGATCATACTTTAAAGGACTTTTCTATTTAATTTACTGTGTTCTATCCGTGTATGAATGCGCACAATCTTTGCCTCCACCCTATATATACATATAAACAGGGTCCGACAAATAAGTGACCATACGATAGATGGAAGTAGATTGAGTCACACTGAACCAGAAAATTCTGAACCATTTTTTTTGTATAACGCTTAACAAAGGAATTATTATTGAGTAAAGTCTAGCCAATCATCGATCTTTAGCCGCGCGCACGTCGGTTAGCCGTATACCTGATAGTATGCGTGAGCGCTTCGCCATTACGATGTAAAATAGAGTTAAAAATTCAAATACAAAAGTTTTAAGGCTGCAAGATTTTAAGTTACTAGACAATACGAAGCGCTTCACGCGCGCCATTTATTTCTTTTCATTATACATTTTTCATTATACATTATACATTATACATTATACATTTTGGCACATAATTTTCAATACACTATTAACTTCTTGATACACATAACTGTCAAAATATACAATGATAGCCGCTCACGAAGTAAGCGGTAATGATAGAACCTATTAGCATCGCGGAAAAGGTGCCTTAATATTTTTATATAAACTGAATTCACTCACTTAACATGCCTTTTTTAAAAGAGTATAAACGATCAAAGTTTCTCAATAATATTGCGCGCTTAGGTCCTTAACTACACTTATACATATATTCCGATCTGTTATCTGTTATTGACTTTTTCAAGTCAGATAATAGTGATTTTTACTGCATATCTGATTTTATTTGAATGTCGTATTTTATGTACGTATGTATTATGCCTACATCGTATTTAATGATAATAAGCTAATATTAACATCAAGAGACACGTAGTGTCAGGGGCAACGAGACATTCCGAGCATCTATACACGAGTCGGCTAGTTGAAAGTACATTTAAATTGTAGGATTTCAATAATGAATCGATCGTATTTTTATAATAAGGTAATCGATAGCTTGAATTTAAATTATATAATAAAAGTGTATTTATTTGTCTTTTTTCTACGTAAATGAATTTTGTAACATGTAAATTTTCATTTTTTTGGCGCAATTTTTTGATATCATTATTTTTGTGAGTAATTCAAACTATTTTGTACAGTATTTTTGATTTATAGAACAGTTTTCTTTTAATTATTTTTATTTATTTATTATTAAATAATAATAAAAGAAATTAATTTTATAATACAAATTTTTACAATAACATTCTGTATAGAGATAAAATGACATTATTTTATACAACAACTTTTTATAACAATTTAAAAGTAAAATAGTTTTTGTGTAACACTTCTATATGGCACCTGTAATTGCCCCCTTTTTTACCTTTTTTTAAAAAGATAAGTTTTTTAGGAATATTATAAATCTTTTAAGAAAAACATTTAATTTTTTAAATAATTTAATTAAATATTTAAATAATTAAATAATTATTAAATATTATGAATAAATATTAAGAATAAATATTAATAATAATAAATAAAATTATTTATAATAATAGTATTTAATAATAATAATAATATTAATAATATTGTTGTGCCTCGGAGGGGAGGCACGAGAAATTTGGGGTTTTCGCCACCAAGGGCTGAGGAGCCGAGAACCGGGAGCTGGTAGCTGAGAAACTTGTTAATTGCCAAATAAAGCTTTATTGCCAAATAAAGTTTTATTCGTATAGATTAAGTCGCTTCTTTTTGCCAATCGTTCTCCTTCACAATTATTCGTATCACCTTATAGAGTTACGTCGGCGCGAGCCTATTGTCACGGTATAGGGTTACGTCGCGCGAGCCTGATCTCGGTCACGGACGCGAGATCAGCTGTGGCTTCGTTCGGTTAACAATTCGTGTCGCGGCTAGATTTGCCGATTCCTTGAGTTAGGTTGATCGCGGTAATTGTCCGATATCACTCGGTAATAATAATTATCCGATACAGATCGATAGTCAAGACTGCCCGCCGCGTATTCGCGGTGGTATCTTTTATTGCCTCCCGTTTGGTTGATTTTTTGGAGGGGATCCCTTAGCGACCATATATGGTTGTGTCGCTTGTTTCGAATTGTTAGGCCGAAATGCAAGTTAAGCTCGTTCGATCGAAATTCCTTGCATTTCCGGTGGTTCGATCCTTTCGCAATTGCTTAGCCTCAGCACGTGGCTCGTTTTGTCAGCGTTTCGCGCTCGTAACATTATACGCCTTTCGCAATATCTCTATAGTCGGAAAGCGTATAAAAAATACTTTAAATTAATAATAATTTGGTTATAGCTAGTTGAGCTATAACAATATTATATTATCATTATAAGTGTTAATAAAAATACTTATAAATATTATTATTATTATACTATTATTATACTATTATTATATTATATACTATTATACTACTATTATTATACTATTATTATACACATATTATACGCATTATACATATATAAGAAACGACAAAATAAAATCAGCTCTGCATTAAAAATCGATATCACCTGACTTGAAAGATCAATAATAGATCGGTATATGGTATGTATACGATGGTATAATGCGTCTACAATAGCAGTAACAAAGTTGTAGGAATAGAGAATACACTATTTTTAGTGATTTTAAAACCGGGAATAACGAAATGGGCAAATCCCATTTTGCGCTCCCTATTGCTTTACTCTTTATTCTTATTGTCTGCTGTCATTGTAGACGACGTATAAATGTAGTTACGGGCTTGAACACGTGAGTTTTACGCGATATAATTGGTAAACTTTGATTGCTTATAATTCAAAAATTATTGCTATCTCAAAATTTTTGTATTAGAATTTCTGACTTTATTTTCCTTTAGAATATGTTAATAAAGAATTGCACAGAGGTTGCGACACCATATGTGCGTGGCAAGTGCGTATTCTTGTGCTTGCGCACGTATATGTGCGTGTGCGTGTGCGTGTGCGTGTGCGTGTGCGTGTGCGTGTGCGTGTGCGTGTGCGTGTGCGTGTGTGTGTGTGTGTGGTGTGTGAGTGATTATATTATATTATTTTTTATATAATATTATTGCAATATGATATATTGTATAAATCATAAATATCTTTGATTAAGGAAATATTGATTTCCTAAAATATGAAATAAATTATATATTCTATTCGATCTTTCGAGCTTAACCAAATAATTAATTATTTAAATTAATACTCTCAATTATATTTTGTATAAGTACTTTTTCGGTATAGTATACTCTGGACCGATATCTGCAAACGAATAGTTTGGATTTGTAATTACATCCGGATTGAAAAAATCCTTTAGGATGGTAATGAGACATCTTCTATCTCTCTCATCTGTCACTCGACCTCCATAATTACATTCACCTGTAAGATATGTGATTGCCTTGAACGGTACTTCCTCATAATTTTGAATGAACATTTTCAACTGTTCAGCTGATATTTGCAAATCAGATTCGTTGAAATCTAGAAAAAAAAATATTGTTAGAAGATTCTATAAGATAAAAATGATAATTAACCAAATATTAATTACAAACCGTATCGAATATTCCAACCTTGTGGACCATAATTTCGTCGTTCTTGAATTACCGCGTGAAAGAAACATAGAGCGTATAATAATTTGAAAAATGTTCTCTTCTTCAACGGATCTCTTTCCAAAGATTCCATCTCTTTCGCTTCTTCGCTCAAATAAGATCTAAATAACAAAAAAATATTTTTGTTATTTTTATTAAATAATGTTACTGAATAATTTATATTAGAATAATTGAAATGTGTTTTGTTGATTATTCATTTTATACAAAATGGTTTATAAGTAATGAATATAATTTTGACAGATTATCACAGTTCAAAAGAAGAAAAATATAATCGGTTCTTCTAAATTCTTTTACTTAATGTACGATGCTGATTTCCAAATTATTTTATAATATCACAATTTTGAAAAATTTGTTGTTAAAATTCACAATTTTAATTTATTTTGTATGTGAAAATGTCACACTCAAAGTTAAGTATGTTGTTGATTATGGTTAATAAAATATTTGTAGAAAAAAAAATTCTTTGCGAAAAACATTGCTAATTAAATCATTAAGAATCTATCAAATAATTTTTAATTATATTTAATCAAATTTAAAAATTCTTTAAGTTGAAATTTTTGTAAAAATTTTTTATGTGTGTTTTATATATATTTTTGGATTTATATTTTGATATCAGCTTTGTATATTTAATTTATTATTATTTAACTTACAAAGTTTTGAAGTTTTAATTAACAAAAAAATTATATGGTAAATTTTAAATAATTTAAATCGCATGAGTAAATAAGAGACAAGACGCAGTAATTAAAACGGAAAGCTTTTATATTTAATTTTATTAACAAATACATGTATATTAATTATGAATGTTTTGTATTATTTTGATCTATTTTTAACATAGTATACAAAAATTAAATTAGTGTTTAGAAATGAATATGCGCAATACTAAACGGAAAATTTAACAAGTTATTACATAAATAATGTATCTGCGATATTTTGACGAATAGATATATTTTCTTAGCTATTCTGATTGTTGTGGAGTATTTTGTGTGACATTTATAAACTAAATTTTAATATGCATGAGTGATCCGTATATTTTTTAAATAGAAGGTAAAGATATATAAAATATTTTGTCACAATCGAAAATCAATTTAAAATAAATAATCGAAGGAAACAATTTATTAGAATTCGCATAGAGTTTGTACAAAGGATGTCCAATTTGTTACTGAAGTTGGGCCCTGATGAACAATAATGATAAAGACATAGCTAGGAATGTAGAAAATCAAAAAAAGGATTAAAAAGTTCATGGGTACAAACTTATAAAAAGAATTTTCTGAGTATTAGACAAACGTTCACTATTATAACAACGTATACGTATAACAAGGTAACAATCGTTTGTCCTTAAAAGATCATCTTTCTGAATGAATTCTAAGAATTTTTCCTTTATACAAATTTTGTCTGAAGCTTAGCTTTTAAATTATAAAAAAAAATAGTTAGCGAATTATGGGACAAGTACGGAAGGTAGACATTGGCAGCAATTCACTGTTTGATGCAGGCGCTCGCTATAGCTGATCGAGCGCTATAGTTGTTGCATTATCACTGCTTACCTTCTGTACTCATCCCGTAATTCGATAGCAATATTTTTTATAATTTAAAAACTAAACTTTAAACAAAATTTTTGTAAAGGAAAATTTGTCTTAGAATTTATTTAGGAATACGATCTTTTAATCTTTAAGAACAAACGATTGTTCTAAATCACCTTAGTCCGTATGTTCGTCAGATTTCAATTAAAACTTTTTTATTTCGTAAATACCCTCTTATCGAAGATCACGACTATTTATTGAAGCCCAAACTGAGCATAGTCCTTACAAGGGGAAGCTACGACGTACCAATTGATTTTGTCGAAAGTTATTGTTGTAATAGATTATCATGTCAAGTAGTATTGAGTGGAAGGATAAGATGCGCTTCTCAAGTATTCACGAAAAAATCGAAGTTAAAAAATTCCGAAATCGAGCACCTTATGAATAGAAGAAATAGAACATATAGTCAAGTAGTGGGACTTCCGTTTACGATGTCGAGTAGTGTGTGTCGAGGTTGTTGACGTGTGTATTTTGTGGGCAGTAGAGAGATAAAGTGAGGAGTGAATGTGTTGATATGGAAGCGTGTGTGAGAGAGCGTGGAGAGGTGAAAGGTAAAAGTGGAGGCAAGGTGTAAGGGCGGATATAAGAGCGTAAAGGGAGGTGTGGAGCAGCGGCAGTTCGACCATAGATTATAGGTAGCGGAGAGCGTAGAGCGTAGAGCGGGCTAGTGGAAAGTGACGGGAGTTGGCATAGAGGGCGCGGGGAATCAAGATGGCGCAGTTCGCCATTAAAGAAGGAAAAGAAAAAAGAGGTAGTTATGGGAATATGGAGGAGCTCCTAAAAAAGAAAAGAGAGAAGCCGATACTAGACAAGGGGAGGAAGAGATATTAAGAAGCAGGACAAAGTCGGAATTAATAAAAGATGCGGAGTTAGGATAGGTAGAAGGAGAAGGGGAGCTAAAGCAGCTGTTAAAAGGTTGGAAATCAGAAATAGAGGAGTTAGTGAATGAAGTGAGAAGTATGAAGGGATGAGGGGAAGAATTTAGGAAGATGAAAAAGGAGGGGTGGAGGGAAGAGATTAGAAATTTGAAAGAGGAGGTTAAGGAGGGATTCTGGGAGCAAGGGGTAAGGGTAAGTGAAGAGATAGAAAAAGTTTAAAAAAGGAGGAAAAAAAGATAAGGGGGCGAGAAAAGGATGGAGTGTAGTTTTTTAGGACGTGGCAGGGATAAGGAATAAGGGAAGGGATTTTTAGAGGGAAGTGGAGGAGTAGGATGTGGTGGTGATGAGCGAAACGTGGTTAGATAAAAAAGGATGGGACAGATCGAGGGGATACTTAACGAAAAGATTTAAATGAGAAATGTAATTAGCGGAGAGGAAGAATAAAAGGGGGAGGGCAATGGGAGGGATGTTATTAGGAATGCGGAAGGGATTGGGGGTAGTGGAAGTGAAGGCAAAAGAGATGGAGGGTTTAATAAAAGTAGCGTTAAAAGTGGAGGATAGGAAATGGAATGTGATAGGGGATATATGTTAGAGGAGATATAGAGAGGAAGCTAGAAAAGTTGAATGAATGGGCGAAGAGGAAGAAGGAAAACGATACAATATTGATTGGAGGGGACTTTAACGCGAGAACAGGTGAGGAGAGAGGATTAATAAGTAAAAGGCTTGAAGAGAAAGAGGGATTGGAGAGAAGGTCAAAGAACAAAAGAATTAACAAGGAGGGAAGAGAGTTACTGAGATGGTTAGGAAAAGCTAAGTGGACAATATTTAATGGATGCAGTTATAGAGGGGGAATGGACGTATACGGGGGGAAGTGTAATTCGGTTATAGATTATGTGTGGGAGACAAAGATGTAAGGATGATGGTAAGCAGGGTGGAGGTAGGAGACAATGTAGACTTTGATCACTATCCAATCATAGTGTGGATAAAAGGGGGGGAAGAGAAAAAATTAGAAAGAAAGGAGAGGACGAGCAAAAAATGGGTGTGGACTCAAGAGGATAAGAAAGAATTAAAGAAGGCGCTAGAAAATGTTGATGAAGTGGTAGGGGAGGTAGATGAGGTGTGGGAAAATATGAGAGATAAGATAAAGGAGGTGATGATAGGTGGATGCGCATCAAAGTGGGTAAGAAGGAAGAAAGGATGGGATAGCGAGTAAGGAGGAAAAAAATATAGTGAGAAGAAAGCTGAGGAGATTGAGAGCAAAGGGCGATAGAAATAGCTACAGAGAAGCGAAAGGGAAGTATAAAAAGTTGATAGAGGAGAAAAAAAAGGAAGAGAGGGAAAGAAGGGAAAGGGAATTGAAAGAAATCAGAACAGAAGGGCAAGTTTGAGAGATAGTGAATAGGCAAAAAAGGAGGATGGGGAGGGAACGAAGATATAACAATGGAAGAGTAGGATGGATATTTTAGAAATTTGTGGGGGGGGGGGGGTGAGTGGCAGAATAGTGATTGGGCAGAGAGTAGAAATTTGGATAGATGAGGAGATGGACATAAATAGGAATGAGATAAGGTCAACGATTGGAAGACGGAGAGATAATAAAGCGGTAGGTCTGGATGGAATCTCGGCGGAGGTGTAGAAATACGGAGGAGAGAGCCTGGAGGAATGGGTATGGAGAATATGCAATAAGGTTTGAAGGGGAGAAGGATGAATAGATGAGAGGAGTGAGGGAGCAATTGTGCCGATATTAAAGAAGGGGGAGAGGGTGGAAGAGTATAGGGGGTGTCGTTGACTTCGACGCTCTATAAAGTATATGCTTCGATGCTGGCAAGTAGACTAAGTGAGGAGGTGGGAGAAGAAGGGTTTGGTAGACCGTGTTCAGGAAAGTGTTAGGGACAATGGACACATATTCATACTGAACTATTTAGTGAATAGACAGCTGGGGAAGAAGAAAGGAAAACAGTGGCATTTTTTATAGATTTAAAAGCAGCGTTTGACTTGGTAGATAGGAGAAAATTGGTGGAAGCTATGAGAGAGAGGGGGGTGAGGTAAGGGGTGGTCAGAAGGAGCAAGAATATTCTAAGGGAGACTAGAAACAAGGTGAGAAAGGGAGAAGATTTAGGAACAGGTTTTTGGATAGGGAGAGGAGTAAGGAAGAAGTGCCCACTGAGCCCTCACCTGTTCAATTTGGTAACGGCGGATTTGGAGGAGGCAATGAGGAGAGGAGGATGGGGAAGGATTAATTTAGGGGGGATGAAGATTTTTACTTTGGCATACGCAAATAATGTGGTTTTGATTACGGAGGAGGACTCGATAAACTGGTGTAGACGGTAATGAGGTATGGGATGGAAATTTGAAGATGGAGAGAGAGGAAGGAGTTGGAGAGGCTACAGAAAAAGTATTTAAGATGGGTGTTAGGAGTGGAATGGGGAACGCCGGATTATATGGTAAGGGAGAAGTTGCAGACGGAGAAGTTAAGAGGTAGGGCCGAGAGAAAAGCGTGGGGATTTGAGAAGAGGTTAGAGGAAGGTAGGGAAATTGGGATTGCAAGGAGGTATTGGGAAGAGTTAAGGGAGAGGAGTAAGAAGAGGGATTTATTGAAGTGGGAAGAGGAAAGATTTGGGTACTTTGAATATAGAGGTATGAACATGATGGAGGTAGAAGCGAAAAAGCGGAAGGAATGCTAGATTTCGGTTATTTTGTGGAAAAGAATATAGAGATAGATAAGAAGGAACGTTGGGAAAGGATAGAAGGGTCAAGATACAATAGGTGCTACAGAAAAATCAAGGGGAGTGCGATACCAGAGTACCTGAAGAGTGATTGGGGAGAAAATAGATGGCAAAGGTTGTAACGGGCCGCTTCACGAGCGGTGTGGTGCGCGCGGACAGCGCAGTCGGGATCAAAGTTTGTGAAGGGGTGAAACACAGTTGAGAGTTTGTTAGTGATCCGTCGTTTATTTGCCTCTCGAGGGCAATGGTCAGGGGTTACAATTACTATGTCTTTACGTTTACACGCAGTGCTCGCCTTTAATACTCGCACTGTTATGACGGGTTTTTATGCGTCTAGCCTAGTGCCTC
>JBCAUJ010000046.1:1103394-1123843 GCA_038406275.1 Cataglyphis albicans
TCTCTCTCTCTCTCTCTCTCTCTCTCTCTCTCTCTTTCTCTCTCTCTCTCTCTCTCTCTCTCTCTCTCTTTTTCTCTTATATTGCAAATAATTGCATAGTTTTTTTAAAAAACAATTATTTTCTGTATACCATTTGATTCATCTTATTCTTGTACATAAAAGTATTACTATACAATTATCAAACACTAAATAATTTTTGAGATATTTTATATTTTATACTAAAATATGATCAGATTAAGATACAAAATAACTAAATAAATTTTTAGTAAAAAAAATACTTTATTATAGTTTTTTCTTTAAATATTTTTCTTTAAAATGCTTAGTTTTTGAAAGAAAAGGGAAGTAGGGTGGTCTAGGACACTCTATATATCACCAGAGAAAGAAAAGGAATTAATAATACGGAATACATTCCACTCGAAACAAAATCGTCAACATGGGTCACCCAAATTGAAATCTCAAAAATCTACAGAAGAAAGAATGTTTACGTTTAAAAATCATGAAACATTTGTATTGGCGGGAAAAAGATGTAAAGGAACAACTGTAGGCAAATACGCCATTATTGACTCCTGGACATATGATCGCTTCGTGAAAGTCAGAGCCAATTACAAGAGCAAGTTACATCCAGGAATTTACAGCAATGAGCGTTAAGTGCTGCAAGTCAGTTCAATGACTTTCCTTTTAAGGCATCTAATTCGTGGGTAAACAAATTTAGAAAGCAGCACAAAATCAAACAACAAAAAATCACGAAATATATGACTGCAAAAGAAACTGCTATGCTAGATGAGGTAGTTGGCTGCAGCAGATATTTTCCGGAAACAGACGATAATATTGATTCAAAATTTTCACAAGGATTTTATCAGATCAAACAAGTAAATAATAATTTTTGTACAAAATGACATAAAATACATTGTAATTTTATAGTAATTTATTGTAATTTATTATCATTTTTTTATTGTAATTTTTTATTGTAATTTATTGTAATTTTTTAACGTAATTATATTTTCTAATCGGTAATATATTTACAATTGTGTATAATTAATATGATTATATGTTGCGGGATGTCAATATAAATCTACATATAATAGAACTCCATGCAAAAAGTTAAAGCAGTTTTTGTACAACGGAAAAATATCAATAAAATCAGTCATTCGTACACAACACAGTATGCGATTACCATGTATGGAAAATTATTGCCGTATGTATTTATTTATTTGCAAGGAGCGACAGGTGTGTTAGGTCTCAAAAAAACTGTCGAATTTGTCAAAATATCTATAAATGTTGTAAAGATGCATCACCCCATCGTTCCCGACAGGTCGGAAGTCTGCCGCCCGGCGAACACCAGCCGGACAAAGGCAGAAGCGCTTAGCGCCCTATTTTTAATAATAAACAATAAGCACGGTCGGAGAAACAAACAACCGACCTCCGAGCGCTCCCGGAAAACGCCGAACGCCTTAAACGGCAGAAACCCCGCGCCGCCACCCCCATTCCCAGGGGGACGAGAGCGACGCGGGTGCCATAACAGAAGGGGTATAAAAATCCGACAGATCACGGATCTGTACCAGACTGGTAATCAAATCCGCTCGAGCAATACGCACGAGACAATTCCAGAATCCGCTCCGAAATCGTCGAAAGACAGTAAATCGGAGGTTGACGTATTCGCAGCCTCCGTCGAGAATTCTCGACTATCTGATCCAGAGACGACTCCCGTCACAAACCTCCGTAAAAGACCAAGAGTGGACGAGTTTGCCGCTCTTCTCGAGTATTCTCGAGTCTTACGGTCCTTACAGCCGAACTCCGCGCACAGCGCCTCCCACAAACCCCGTCTGGGAACACGCGCCGCGTCCACGACACCGACGCTTACACCAACTGCAGGCCGCCGCCCTGCAGTTCACGCCGACCATCCGGCAACAGCCTGTACGCGTTTTTACGTGCACCTGCAAATATCGCACTGCGATAAATAAAATCATCTTGCATCACGCACCGTGACATTACGCGCCCGCCTTACCGTTCGCGCCACGAGCCGAGACACTTGACGAGACGCGCAAAAACCCGTCTACCTCAGCGTCACATCAGTGCGACTGCTAGAAGCGAGTAATACATAAGAACCGTAAACAAATAGTAAAATAGTAAATTGTAATCACTGACCATTGCCCTCGAGAGGCAAATAAACGACGTACCTTGAACTAACGTTACTTAACTGTGTTTCAACCCCTTCACGAACTCTGATCCCGACTGCGCTGTCCGCGCGCACAAAACCGCTCGTGAAGCGGGCCGTTACAATGTCATAGTGACAGCCTCGAAGTCCGGAAAACTCATAACATATCTATAACTGTCATAACTCGAAATTTCATATCGTAATAACGAATTAACCATTAATCATAACGTAATAATTAAAAAAGTCAAAAGAACATAGAGCAAAAGCATTTTATAAGCTGATTGTGCGTGTTCTTAAAACTGCGATTAAATATAAGACATGCATTTCATTGCAAAATTCAATTAAGACATTGCGACCTTATACCGAAAAATCATCTCCTTTCGGATCATAAAAAGAGAAACATCGAGTACTTCGGGACCGTAATCCGAATCTAAATAATGACGTTTATATAAAGTGAGTGTGAGATTCCGCAAAGCACCAAAATTATACGTCATCGAAGCATTATTCAGCATTATTCAGCGATCTGTAATAACAAGTAAGTTGTTCAAATACACCTTTTTTCACGAAATCTGTCTTGAGTTTCTTTACACTTGAGGTCCAACTTCTAAGACTAGCTGAACCCTTAGATTATTCCCAAATTTCCGTTGTACCTGGAGAGGCACAACAAAATTTGTAGCAGCGTGGAATTGGTTCAGCTAAAGGAGTGACAAAATAAGCAAATCATCAAGTGCGACCCAAACAGTCATTATCCTGAGAGACCTGGAAGAAGAATCATAATAAGAAGTTGCAGCGTGAAGAGAGAAGAACGCAACGCCTATCAGTTAACCGATCGCAGTAAATCAAGGACGCCGCCTGTAAAATACCTTGACTTTGACCTACAGCAACGTGTACTGTCGAGCCAATCGCTAACCGTGCAGAAGCTTCGAGTAAGGATGGCAAACCATTTTACTGTAAGTTACAAAAAATTGTAAATTAATCTAACGTGAATGTCGACACAACCAAAAAGGGTTACGTTCCACCGAATATGATTTTTAAGCGTACCAGCGCGATTAGCAAATAGATTCGGTTTTGTACAAGTAACTGAAGGCGTGGTATTCATGATAAAATATGGAGAAATTTAAACTATTCAGGCGCGGACTCATCCGAATTAGAATCTCGCAAACTAGAAAATAATAGGGAATACACTTCCTCCTAACAATAATAATAACGTAGAAATAAACGGACTCGGTGTAGATCGTACACCCATCGAATTACCGTTCGAAAAAATTACTCTCCCGTCTCATAAGAGAGTAGCATCTTCGAAACAAATAACGAAGAAAATATGTTACGAAATCTGTTACCGTCAACTGTTCCACCCAAAGACAGAGAAATTGTACACCTGCGAGCACAGGCTAGGCGCAACGTCGCCGCGGATTATGAGGACGCCGGACGTCCACTCGAAGATCCGAGCAATACATTGATAGCTGAAATTTTACAAAATATTCAAGAAATACGAGAAGAAATGCGAGATCTACGCGAACAGGTACAAGATCTACGTAATCGGAAAGATTCAAATAGAATGCGACCACGATACCAAATGATACTCATCTCGAGGCAACAAAATATGTTTTTATATATAAGTAAGATTCTTCATAGTTTCTTTATGCTTATATTATATTATATTATATTATATTATATTATATTATAAAGATAAAAATGACGTCAGCAAATCAGAACACGTGTTTTTAACGACAGTTAAACGATGAGTTATATGATACATTTTTCAATTTAGGTTCTATTCCAACTGAAAACGTGAGTTTGTTTTTAACTATGTTTATGTTCTTTTTTTGTCAGAAAGAAAAAACGGACGAACGTTTAATGGCGTACGAAATCAATATCAGCAGATATTTACGATTAAAAGAAGCGAGAGATATGATTCCAAAATTTGACGGAAATTCGCAAGCTAAGATCAAAGAATTTTTAAGCGCATGTTTATACGCGATAAAAAATATTAATCCCGCAGACGAAAGAACACTATTAAAAGCAATACTTTGCACTAAAAGGAAAAGCAATAATAGATTTTGAAACCCAAGATATAAACAACTTTAGATAACTTAAACGTAAACTCGAAATCTGTTATTTAAGCAAAAAAAGCACTATGCATTTGCAAATCGAGTTTGCTTAACTCTTTAAAACAAAAAATAGCGAGAGTGCCAGAGCATATGAACGTCGCGTTAATAAATTTGGCTATGGAATTATATGAATCCATGATTGAAGGTCAAGATTACGGCAGCGAACGAAAATGCATATTTAAGACAATACAACAGCAAACTCTGCAAAACTTCCAAATAGGATTCTACGATGATATTAAATTAGTAGTATGAACACAACATTTCTCGGCGCTACAAGAAGCTATCGCAGGAACCAGTGTAGAAAAGAAGATTAAGGTTCTATCACAACATGCGTCGCAACATAAGTCCAACTATACAAATTCGCAAGCAACGCGAAATAAAGTATTACAATGCAATAAATGCGGAAAATTAGGGCATCACGGACGAGAATGCCGAACAAGAAGATATGCAACTAATTCTCATTGCCGAAACCACAGGGACAATCAATAATAAATACATTCGAAAAACATTGCACCTGTAAAAAATCAGGTCATGATCGAGATGAATGCTGGAGTCTATATGGACGCCCTGGAATAATCCAATTTACACGGACCAAATTGAGCGAAGATAAAAAGCCACAAAATTGTAACAAAATAAATGGGCAACGAAGAAAAAATACAATGCAAGACGAAGATGAAGAAGAAGAGAAAGAAAATAATAAACTACCGAGACGTGCTCTCGAATATCAAATATTGCAAGTAACAGGAAAACAAACACTGGTTTAGATCTAGCAACTCTTCCCATCCAGGAAGTGAAAAGAAGAAAATTAAACCTGCTCTTCGATACAGGAGCAACGGTTACGTTAATTAAGATATCTAATAGGAGAAACCATGATCTATGAAGAGAAAAATGTTACTGGAGTTGCAGGGCACAAAATGTATACGATAGAAAAAATAAAAGCAACAATAAACCTAAAGAAAAATATGGCAGTCAATCTATATTGTGAAGAACGATTTCCCTATCGAATTTATGATATTATGAAAAAATTCTAGTGGTAGATTTCCTGCAGAAACACGAGGTAACGTGCGATTATAAGAAGAAACAAATACAATTATCAGATATGATATTAAAATTATATCCATATCAAGCATTGAACGAACTTTGAAACACGCAGTGAAACAATTATACAACCGACTCGAATAAAGTAAGAATAATTCGCGCAGAAGAAACACAGCCTGAAGTCTTTATCGGCTCTTGTCTAGTAAAGCCAGAATACAATATATTAAATCTAAGAAAATTCGACTTAAGCATATATGTATAAAACTTAATGTAATAAAATTTAAAAAAATAATTCAAAATTCGACCGAATTAATAGATTTAAGCTCGAGACTTCAAGAGATATTGGAAAAGTTAAACAAAACTAAAACTAATTCGTTTCTACAAAAGCGAGTAATATAATCGATATCAGGCAGCCATGCAATATCTAAAATAAGTATCATAGTAACAATATTATGGAGAGTCAAAAGAAATTATAAACAATTATAAACACGTCACAATTAGAATAAGAAACAATTGTAAACGGAGTCTCACAAAAAACAACCCTTCCGTTTTTTTCTCTAATGGAGGAGGAACTTCGTAACTCGAAATTCCATATCGTAATAACGACCTAAAAAAGTCAAGAGCAGCACAGCGCAAAATCAGCATTTTATAAACTAATTGTGCGCGCTCTCAAAACCGCAATTAAATACAAGACATGCATTTCGTTGTAAAATTCAATTAAGACATTGCGACTTTACATCAAAAAGTCATCTATTTTCGGACCATAAAAAGAGAAGCACCTCGGGGCCATAATCCAAATCTAAATAGTGACGCGTACACAAAGTGAATGTGAGATTCCGCAATGCGCCGAAATTATACGTCACCGAAGCATTATCCAGCCGATCTAATAACAAGCTATTCAAATACATCTTTTTTCACGGAATCTTTGTCTTGAGTTTCTTTACACTCGGAGTCCCAACTCCTAAGACGAACTGAACCTTTGGATCATCCCCAAATTCCCGTTGTACCCGTAGAGGCACAATAAAACTATTTTTAAAATAAACGTTAACACCGTACGTAAGACAGAAGAAATTCCTGCTATTAATAGATTCGTGGGGCGAGCAACAATTCCTGCATTGTACAACGAAATTTTTTTGAATGATGACGGTGTAGGAAAATATACTATTAAAATCAGAGGAGAAAGCAGAGAGATCAAAGGAAAGGAGAAGCAGGAGCAGCAGAGAAGGGAGAAAGAGGATGATAGATGAGGCAAAAGTATGGAGGATAAGCGTGGAGAAAGGAAGAAAGGAGAAAAGGGTGATAGAGAGACAAGCGAGGGGGAGCAACAAAGTCCAGAGGAAGAGGGCAGAGAAGAAGAGGGGGTAAATAGAGTGGCAAAACGGAAAAGGAAGGAAGAAAAGAAAGGAAGGGCAGAGAGTGATAGCGAAGGATAGGAAAAAGGACGCTGGTGAATGAGAGAACGGAAAAGGAAGAACGAGATAGAAAGGATAAGAGGAATAGGAACATGATATGGAGAGGAGTAAGGAGAGAGGACGCAGCAAAAAGAGCTAGGATGGCCACGAACGTGATAGAAGAGACTCTGGATAGGAGAGTGAAGACGGTAGAAATAGTAGAAAGGAAAAGCGAAAGAAGATCTTATCGGTGGAGGTAGAAGAGGAAGAGGACAGAGAGGAACTACTAGAAAAGGCAGGCCAAATCAGGAGGAAATGAGAAATTGAGGTGGACGAGAACAATGGAAGAGAGAATGTTAAGATGAAGGATGGTGGAGAAGGCAAGGGAGAAAAGTAGAAAAGGAAGGAGCACACTGATGGACAACAGGAAATTATGAATCGATGAGAAAGAATGGAGATGGGACGATGAGAAGAAAGTATGGTGGGAGAAAAGGACTAGGCACTGAAAGAAGAAGGGAAAAGAAGAGAGAATAATAAAGGGGGGAAAAAAGAAAGGGGAAGAGACGAGCAGATGAAGAAGTGGAGAGAGAAAACAAAATGTAAGGCCACGAACCAGGCCAGGACATGGAAGGAATGACATATTGTATAGATGTGTAATATTGAAACTCCTTTGAGGACCAATAAAGATTCAATTCAATTCATCCTGCATTATGTATTATTCCATCTACTTTCATTAATGAATAAAACATGTTTCACATTTATTTGTATTGTCATGACAATTCTTTTTCGCGATTATTGATGTTTAAAAATAATAAATTATTACATTTATTTACTTTTGCCATACAGCTATTTCACAGACGGATTTTCTAGGTAGAATACAAAGGGATAATGCATCTTTGTAACATATAATAAATAAACAATACGTGTTAATTCCTATGATATACATTTATTTTGTGAATAATTGTGTTCTACACTAAAAAAATCTTTGAAAAAAAAGTTTACTTATTGGGACTCGAACCAGCAATATTGAGTCTCGCTGCCGTTGCGCCACGCGCTATTCTATTAGATGTTTTATTTCTTTTGTTTATAAGGTGCTCGGAATTTTTTAACTACGATTTTCTTTTGAATGCTTGAGAAGCGCGTCTTATTCCTTTACCCATTTATTATCACAATGAGTTTCGACAAAATTGATTGGTACTATGTCGTAGTCTGCTCTTGTTCGTCGGCAACAACAAGACACTATCATTAGTGTCCATTGTGCATCTATCGATGATTTGAAGTATAATGATAATAAGTCAACAAACTTGTCTCGAACGCTGAGTCGTAAAAATATAAATATAAACAGTGAAAAAAGAATGAATATTGTGACGGATTGCTTCACGAGCGGTTTCGTACGCGCGGACAGCACAATCGGGATCAGGGTTCGTGAAGAGGTTGAAACATAGTTAAGTGACGTGAGTTAAAAGATACGTCGTTTATTTGTCTCTCGAGGGCAATGGTCAGCTGTTACAATTTACTATTCGCTTATAGTTTTTATAAAATATTTGCTTCTAACAATCGCACTGTTGTGACGCCGGGCTAGACGGCGCGTGCTTGTCGGTACGTGCTGGTAGGCGCGAGGCGCGTGTAGTAAGGCGGGCGAGTGTTGTCAATCCCGTATTGTCGCGGGTACCCTATGCGAGATGGTTCTGGATATATCGCGGCGCGATATTTGCAGGTACGCGCGAAAGCGCGTGCAGTCGGTCGCCGGATGATCGACGCGAACTGCAGGGCGGCGGCCTGCAGTTGGTGTGAGCGTCGGTGTCATGGACGCGTGTTCCCAGATAATGGTTCGTGGGAGGCGCCGTGCGCAGAGTTCAGACAGTCGGGTGTGAGGACCGTAAGGCTCGAAAATACTCGAGGAGAGTGGCGAACTCGTCCACTCTTGGTCTTTACGGAGGTTTGTGACTGGAGTCGTCTCTGGAGCAGATAGTCGAGAATTCTCGACGGAGGTTGCGAACACATCAACCTCCGGTTCACTGTCTTTCGACGGTTTCGGAGCGGATTCAGGAATCGTCTCGTGAGTACTGCTCGAGCGGATTCGGTTGCTGGTCTGATACAGATCCGTGATCTGTCGGGTTTTTATACTCCATCGGTTACGGCATCCGCGTCGTTCTCGTCCCCCTCAGGGTGGGGGAAGCGGCGCGGGGCTTTTGCTGTTTAAGGCGTTCTCCGGGAGCGCTCAGCGCTGCTCGGAGGTCGTTTGTTTATTTCCCCGACCGTGTTTATTGTTATTAAAAATAGAGTGCTAAGCGCTTCTGCCTTTGCTGGTGTTCGCCTAGCGGCAGACTTCCGACGGGCGACGTGTCGGGAACGATGGGGTGATGCATCGTTATAATATGATAAATTCAAATTTTTGGCAAGTTCTATATTACTCTCGCAAATGCATGGTGTAATACTTCCGTATCATTCTGTACGTTCAAAGCTATTCTCCTTTATCATTTATTGAAATAATATTTCAAAAATAAGTCTCTTATCAAGTGAAATTTTGCTATTTATAATTTCCCAGTTAAATTCATGATTAGTTTCAAATTTGTGATTTAGATTATGATTAAGAGCTGTGAGATAATTCTAGTTCTGAGGATGTAATTCTGATTTTCGGAAATTTGTTTTTTTAATTAAAAGTTTGACCGCGACAGAAGATGCATGGCAATATTTGCAAGAAATTTTACATACTTATAAATGTGTTACATGAGTCTTTAGGAACTAAATCTTTCTTAATTTTGACGAAATCATAAAGTTTAACAAGGTTCATATAAAATAATCTCATGCGAAGATTGCGAACAATTCATTTAAATCACTTGGAGAAGATTGATAAAATTTTTCTTTCCCACACAAAAAAGTTAATGCAGTTTTTCCTGTTGATCATTCCTATTGATTTGTTTGATCATAGCTCTTGTTTGATCTTTTATAAATAAGAATTTTAAATGTTTACAAATGATACAATGACACTTATGACAAAAAATATAAGCCAAAGGATAACTATTGTCTGAAAGAATGTCAATTAATCAATTATAAATTTTTCTCATAGAAACTCGTGTGTGGCAATGAAAATTCGATTTACCAATTAATAATTGTTTGGTAAATATTCACATAAGGCCATCTTCAAAAGTCAATGACTTTGGCATATGTTGTCAAGGTCTTGACCTTGAACATTCAAAAGTTTTAGCCGTCGCTCGTTGTTTATTAAAAAGTTATCAACAAAAGAATTTCCGGATTATATGCAATTTTCAGACAACATGTATGTTTTATATTGTAAATCTCTACTGGATTCATTCATTCATGTGTGCTAAATCGCATAGGCGTGAGAAAGTACTCAGATAGCACAGTTTTATGGACGTTTATTTTATGTCCATTTTATGTCCGCACGTCCATGGACATGAAATGTTTGTCCATCGTATATCCGATTTAGGACATCCGTCAGTAGCCAATATTTGAACGTCCATAGGATGTCCGGTCTTGGACATCAAAGTTTCGCGCGCGATTTTAATATATTTTACTTGCAATAAAAGAGTAAGTATCTTATTAAAATTGTATCTATATATAATAGCTTTGATTAAAGATGAGAAAAAAATAGTGTTGATCATACATATGACTATACATATCATAAGCATAAAATTCGATTTTTATTCTGCAATGTAAAAAATTATCGTTATGTAAATATCTACTATAGTAAGATATTTATTATAGTAAGATATCAATAGCGACTAGTGACTTCAGATAACGCTGGCATTACGATGCGCCTTTGCCTAACGATAGCGAGTCATGAAATGACTCAGGCATTCCTTGGCGGGAAAGCGAATGACATATTAATCCATTCTGTTCTCAAGAAAAAGTGATCAAAGATCATTTTGTTGAATTTTTATTTAATATTTGAGAAGAAGACTGTTGATGTTGTATAAATTAATAACCGTCGGGCTCAGCAGTGGACAATGGACTCTGTGGCAAAAGTAACAAAATAAAGTAATAAAAAGTCTGATCGGCCATGATAGTTGGTGCAACATTTCTTCTCGTGTTCTTTTAGTTTCCGTTTGTCTCAACGAGAACTTGACAGACGCAATAAACTGGTTACAAGCCAAAAACTGTTTATTAATTTTGGAAAGGCTGAATTATTCAATTAGGGAAATCTTACAATAATAGATACAACACAAATTGTACTGGTCCAATTAAGAGAGTTTCATTAATGTAATAATTATATAGATTAATTATACATATATTTATAATATAAATCATATATATCAATTTAAATATACAGCGTATCCTAGACCATCCGTACACCCCTTTTTTTAAAAAACTATGCATTTTAGAAAAAAACGTTTTGAACAAAAATTATATGGTTTTGAGGGGAACATAAGATGGTGTCATTGGTTTGACCTTGGATCGTTAAGGTCATGTCAAGAACATCTTTAATTTCTTAAATGGAATTTCTTACTTTTTATTATATTTTTATAGCTTATGTCGAGAGCTTTCCAAAACACTATAATAAAGTATTTTTTTATTAAGAATTTTTTGAGTTATTTTCTATCTTAATCTGACATATTTTAGTATAAAATATAAAATATCTCGAAAATTATTTAGTGTTCGATAATTGTATCGTAATACTTTTATGTACAGAATAATAAGATGAATCAAATGGTGTACAGAAAATAATTGTTTTAAAAAAATGCAGTTATTTGCAATATATTTTTTTACAACAATTATTTATTTTTTCTTTATACCAATTGTAAGGATAGGCTATTAGGAATCGAATAACTCATGTCCTGCATTTCCATTCGAGAATTATATGCAATCAATTCTTAAAATGATTCGTAAAAATGATAAGCCTTTGAAGCAAATTGCCGGATAAGCGAACAAAATAATTATATAAATCCTAATCTGAACATGAGACATCTTTCAAATAAATTACATCTTTTAAATACGCATTTTAATGATCCGCTTATCAATTGTCATAACTATAATCAATTTAGTAAAGTTGTAAATGAAAAATTTATATTAACATAAAAAACCTAATAATTATTATTGTTTAATGGATGAAAATATTATAGTTATCTTAAATTTTGCTTCTAATAATGAAAATACTATTATAGTTGAAAATAATTACAAGACTCTTCAAGACTTGTCATATCAAACCCTGCAAATCTTCAAAACTAAATATTCATAAGATTTTCATAATCGTAGCAATTTACAGACTTGCAATTTAGACCAAGTTGCAAATAAATTTGATAGATTAAAGCACAAAAATTTAGTTTTTGCTCTATTACATGCAGAATCATAGATAAAATATGTATACAAAATCATAGATACTATAAAATATAATTTACGAGATTAAGAAATTAATATTGTATGAAATTAGTATTGTATGGAATTTGTTTACTTTCGTTTTTTTTATTTGTGTTTTTTCTATTTTATTTAACAATTTTAACAAAATAAAATAATGAACAAGAAACAAAAATTTTTGCTTTTATTATTAAAAGCATTTATTAATCTAATAAGATTTCTTATGCATAGTATACGTTTCTGTATTTTTTTTGTAATATTGACGTACTATATCTTTGCCCGCAATTATTCAAAGTTCATATTTTTGAGAACTTTATTAATTTAATTTATTTATTAATCTGATCTAAATAATTTGGTATTTCATATATAATATTATTATTATAACTACATAGTTATCAATATACATAATTATATTTCGGAACAAATTACACGTATAAAATTTTTTATAATAATTATATACAATAATATTTTCTCTAATATTTTATATTTTTTAACTGTAATCTGCATTTATCGTCAGCTGTATTTTTATTATTTTAATCATAATTGCTTAAATCATTTTATTTGCTTTAATCATTCTCTGCGTTAAAAAAAAAATGTAGTTTGTGTTATTAGAGTGTTTATTATTTATCTTATGTAAAATATTCATATAATATTATATTTAAATATCCTTTATAATTTATAGATATATATTTATATAATATTACACATAATATTGTCCAATTATAATTAGCATTTTATTTTTCTTTTTTGTTTTTTTGTTGCTGCTGTTACGTCCGGTAGACTTCACGAGTCTTTTGTGTGTTTCTTTTACTAACATATAAATTATTATTACGTCCGGCAGACTACATGATTTCTTTCACCGACTGTTTTCTTTCATCAAAAATTCGCTAGTGACATAAATTTAGGTTCTAAGAAATAGTCTACGTCTAACAGAAACAATAAAGAGACAAAGTCTGGGAAGCAGAACCGTGTAATCTCACTGTTGAAAGTCAAGTATAAAAAACAGATCTATAAATTTAAATGTTACAATTCTGAAAATCAAGACTTTTAAACAAAGGACTGTCAAACGTTAGAAATTTAAAACCATGTGAATATGGATGACAAACAGACAGCGAGATATTCAAGCTCAAGCTCGGGTATCAAACCCAAGAACTCTAAACAAAAAGAAGAGCAAGGTACAAAGCTATTCACAAATGATCCGAAATTGAATACCCGCGACATTTGACATTACACGCTTGCCTGCCAGACCACCCTCTTATATTATCTGTTTATCATAAATTGCAAGCAAAATGTCAACTTAGCTGGTTATAACGAACCGCGCATGACCTAATCCGTAAAACGAAAACCTCATCCTCACTCGATAGCAACTACTCTCCATTGGTCGAATTCAATATTATAAGCAAAAGTCTTCACCAATACCTATGATTTAAAAACTTAAAGGAACGCCCTAGGAGAAATCGAAGGGCGTAAATAGGAAAAACTATTCGTTAAACTAGATTAACGAACCAATGAAGAAGAGGAGCAAAGGGGAGCTTAATAAGCACCGGAATATCCGTCGAAAATTCATTGGAAATTTTTCCAAGTCGCGCAACACTTAGTATGCATCGAGTTCATACACTCTCTCTGACGTCTCTTTTTATCAGTAAAGTTTACCCATCCTTTTAGTCACAGTATATTCTGAATTGTAGTTGATCAAAACTGTGTAGTGCATCTTTTATAAAGATTTTGCGTTGTAAGAAAAAAACTTTATAGTGAAAGATTGTGTAAACCCTCCATCTGCTGAGCTCATGAGCCAAGGATTATCAGATTTCACAAGCCAAACACCATTGCACTCGATATGTAGTAAGTGCTTAAATTCTTCAATTAATTAGTTCAAAACAATTCTTGGGTTCAATCATCTAATTAAAATTTTACTGAATGCTTTCGAGATATTACAATTACTAACAATTTAGAGTCATTATTGAAATTAAAATTATTACTCTTTCTATCTTCTTCTATCAATCACTAAGGGTCGTTTACATTTTGCAGAGCTATCCGTGACTTTCTCTCTCTCTCTCTCTTTCTCTCTCTTTTTCTATCTCTCCCTCTCGCTATCAGTCACTAAGGGTCGTCTGCATTTTGCAGAGCTACCTGTGACTCTCTCTCTCTCCCTCTCGCTATCAATCACTAAGGGTCGTCTGCATTTTGCAGAGCTACCCGGGACTCTCTCTCTCTCTTCCTCTCGCTATCAGTCACTAAGGGTCGTTCACATTCCCCAAGAGCGATCCCCAATTTACTTTAATCTCTTCGTGAGTCCTAACTCATATAATAATTTATATCAAACTCAAAATGTATATGTATTAAACAAATACAAATTAATATACATCACATCGAACAAAAAAATCTATCAGGAAAATATAAGATCGAGTATTTAATCTAAAGTCTAGCTTTAAACAAATCCCAAGAATTATTTCGGATTTCCTTATATCGCCAAATCGCTTTTTTAATTATTTTTTTTATTTATTATTATTATATCCTCCCTCAGTGGAAGGAGTAAGCTGAAAGCGATCCGTGCATCAGTAAAGCGCGTGCGTAACCGTCGGGACAGACGGCTTAAGAAGAAATTGGCTCGAGCTCAGGCAGAATCATTCGAGATTAACATCGCGGATAGCACTAATATTAATATTAACATTAATCTATCCACGGCTGACACTTCTCACTCCCCGATTTCCATTACTTCTTTTCTAGCTTCTCCTACCTCAAGAGCAGAGTCGCCCATTATTGTCGCCCATTATCGCTCCTTCCATTATTGTCTTGATTGACTCTCCTTATTCTTCCCTCCATCGCCCCCTTAACCAAGAACATCCAATCGAAAAACCACGGGATATCAACTTCGAAGGCGAATCACCTCCCTCGCCGGCTTCCCGATTTAATTTGGAAGAAGTATTCTCAGGAACCGAAGACACACTTTGATCAGAACCAGAATCACAACCGAACCAACAAAAGCTGACCGAAGACCAGTTCCGTCTCTAGATATTGGGCCAATTTCCTCTTATCTACGATCCACTTCCAGATGGAATCGTTTGCATAGGGCCAGGTCCGGTGGACCTCAGAGAGTTGCGGATCGCAGTCCGAACGGAGGCCCTACCCGACACCGTGATCCCGTGGTTCGTCCCTGGATGTAGATATCCCGTCGCCCTCCCTATCGAGGTCCTTTGGAAACAATTTCCCCCTTCTACATGCGTAGTAGAAGAAATCCCATGAGCCATACACACACACACACAGACAAAATATGTAAATAAGGAATAATTATAAGTCATAAATACTAAGGAATAAACTATGCAATCATGCTAACTTAGGTAATCCATGTAATTTGTTTTTTTCTTACTACTTTTTATTAAATAAACATGGAAATTTGATTTATCTAAAAAACATAATAAATAATTCCCTTTTTCTTGCATATCCGTTCTCTCTCCCGTACCCTGATATCGCACAAGGTCCCGTCCTGGGTAATAGGGATTTAGTTCTTTTACCGAAAAAGGGACCACCGAACGAACGGCATACTGATAGAGTAAAAGCGACCCTTCCGGTCGTTGACCTGTCTTAGGTCACTGGTCAATTCATTCGTCTCCGAGACACTCGTTGTCTAGCGTTTGTCTAGCGGAGTTAAATAGATTACGCCCTCCCGCTGGCTTTTAAAGAGTCCAGACGTAACACTGCAAATATCAATAATATTTTTAATAATTAATAATTTAACAATTTAGAAGAAAAATTGCGCTTTTATATTTATCTAGGAATGAAGAAACAAACGTGGACGATAATTAAATTTTTGGTAGATAACATTGTTAAAGCCATACTCTCTATTTGGATAGAAAACAACAAATGTTATTAGCCTCCATTTAAATATGAACAAATTATTGCAGCAATTTAGATTAATGTGGAACGAAATTCATGCTGGCCATGTTACGACATTATTACATTTTGAAACAGCAAGTTTGATTAGTAGTATTTTATGTTCAAAAAATTTTTTAAATAATATTATTTTTTTAGAAGTAAAATAATATATATTATTATTGTTTATTATTATTTAAACATTAATTTTTATAATTTATAATTTTTATAATAATCTAAATAGTTATTAGATGACTACAATGTAGCAAGATTAAAAAACAGAAAAGCCGAAAGCACATCCGATCTAAATTCAAAAGTTGAGGCAAGCATAAAAAGAAAGAAGACAAAAAATTGTCTATATATGAATGACACTGACGATTGCAACGAATATAATTATTCCTCAACAAAACAAATACAAATAAAAGGTTTGTTTCCATATAAATAAACATTATTTCTTGTTATTGTAAATATTAATTATTATATAGAATTGTAATGTTTTTGACAAAAAAAGATATTAATTTATATTTAAAATATTTTTTCAGAGGACAAAGTGAAAAAAAGGAAGAAAGTAGTAGATATATATTCTAGTGACGATTCTGAAGAATCTGATAGCATTCTTCCAAAACATTCGGAAATGACAGGTATGTAAACAAAAAAGCAATCAATTTAAGTTCCATTCATTTAATTATTATTTAATTAAGACACACATACATGCTCTCCAATCTTTATTAGAATATATATCTGTTATCTTTTTTCTTTTTTCACTATTTTGTCCTCTGACAAAATATTTTAATATAAATATATAATATAAATTAATATATTCTTTGTCAAATAGATTATAATTTTATACGGTCACATGTAATCAATTTATAATTGAAATAGTAACATCTTAAAACTTTATTTCTTTTTGAAAATTTATTCTTTTAAATTTTATAAATTTCATTTTTTTTTTGTTTTTTATATTGAAGATTATTAAAAGTAGATGTATTTTTTTTTGTATGTCTTTCTAAAACAAATCAAATGCTACGATGAACAAAAATCATATCTTTAATTGTAATTGTAAATATAATAATTATTTTATTTAGATATAATATTTATTTTATAAAAAAAGTAGAAGGAAAGAGAGAGATAATGAGAAAGAAGATAGGAATCAAAGATAAGAAGATAAAAATTAACGACGATTTGACTTGGAGGGAGCAAAAGATGAAATGGAAGCTGAAAAATATATCAAGGAGGAAAAAAGAGAAGGGAAAGAGAATATGAGTAATCTATGAAAAAAATACAAATAAAAGAGAAATGGTAAAAATGAGAAGAGGAAGAGAAGAAACTAAGAGATAATGAGTGGAACGTATGGAATGAACAGAGGGAAGACTAGGAGATGGTAAGGAAGGGAAAGGAATAGAGAGAGGCGGGAGAGAAAGGGTTGAGTAGGAAGAGATATGGAAGGTAGGGTTTTTGAACGTAACAGGGATAGCAAATAAAGACAGAGATTTTTGGCAGATGGTTAAGAAATGGGTTGTAATAATCATGTCAGAGACAAGGATAAAGGAAAAAGGATGGGGGAAGTTAAAGGAAAAACTTCCAAAGAAATTTATGTGAAAAATACAGACAGTAAAGAGAAGAAATAGAGAAGGGAATAGAAAAGAGAAGCGCGAGGAGGAGGATGTGAATGGGAATTAAAGAACATAAAAAGAAAGACAAGGGGGGAAGAAGAGGGGAAGAGAAGAATGATATGCAATGTAAGAGTAGGAAATGAGAGCTGGAGAATAATAGGCATATATGTAAATGGAGACATAGATAAAAAGTTAGAGGATTTAAAAAGTAGGATGGAAGAACAAGGGGAGAGGAAGTCAAGACATTGATAGGAGGAGATTTTAATGCGAAGACAGGAGAAAAGGGGGATGGACAAGAGAGGAGGAATTAGAGGAAGAGGGAAAAAAAAAAGATCAAAAGACAAGAAAATAAATGAAGAGGAATGAAAGCTGATGTCTACAGCTATCACTGCATAGAGGAGAGTAGAGAATGGTCAATATTAAAGGGAAATATAAAGAGGGATGAAGAAGGAGAATTTACATACACCGGAGGAAGGTGAGAAGCAATTATTGATTATAGAAAATGGAAAGGTTAGAGAAAGGTTTGAGAGATTAGAAATAGAAAAAGAGAAAGATTCAGATCACCACCCGATAATAGCATGGTTAAAGGGAAGAAATAAGGTGACAAGAGAAAGGGAAAACGAAAAGGGGAATATGAGAAAAAGAAAAGAAAAAGATAAGAGTTTAGGGAAAAATTAGGAAGAATAGAGGGTAGAAAGAAAGAAATGTAGGAGGACATAGAAGAAATAGGGAAAAGGATAAGGGAAACGATGAAAGGGTGCGAAAAGAAAGATATAGAGAAGGGAAATAGATGGGGAGTGGTGGGATGAGGAGATAATGTAAAGAAAGAAAGAAGGAAATAAAAAAGAATTAAGGCGATAGAGGAGGGAAGGAGGAGAAGGAAAAATATATAGAGAAAAGAAAATGGGATATAAGGAAATGTGCAATGAAAAGAAAAGAGGAGAAAAAAGAGGATAGTAAGAGAAGCAGCGGGGAAAGAAAAGAAGCGAAGACAGAGGAAAAAGTATGGGTATTGATAAGAAGAGAAAGAAAAGGAAGAAAGAGGATAAATGAGGAAATAAAGTTGGAAGAATGGAAGGAATACTTTATGGAATTACTAGGGGGAGTAGAAGAAAAGGTAATAAAAGGAGAAAAGGAGAGGAGAGACTGCGAAGAAGAAACGGAGTTAGAGGGGGGAGAGAAGTAGAGGGTGATTATGGGGTTGAGGGACGGAAAAGCGATGGGAAGAGACGAGATACCGAGAAGTACGGAGGAGAAAAAACAAAAAGATGGGTATGTAAAGAAGTTTGGAAGGGGGAAGAATGGCCGAAAGAATGGGAAGAGGGCATAATAGTGCCGATAGTAAAAAAAGGGAGAGGAGATGAAACGAGAGATTATAGGGGAATAATACTAATGTCATCGCTGTACAAAATATATACGGCGGTATTAGAAGAAAGATTAAGAGTAAAGATGAAGGAAAAAAGGATGCTATCAAAAAGTCAGGCGGGATTTAGGTAGGGAATAGAGACAGTGGATCAAATATATGCACTGAACTATTTGATAAATAAACAGGAAAAAAGGTAGCAGTATTCGTAAACGGCTTAAGAGCGGTGTTTGACTCAGTAGGTAGAGAGATCTTAATAGGAAAGATGAGACAATGGGAAGTGAGGGAAAGACTACTAGTTAGAATAAAGGAAATGCTGAAATTAGGAACAGAGTTAAAATAGGAGACCGACAAGCAAGAGAGTTCTGGGCAGTGAAAGAGGTGAGACAGGGATGTCCACTAAGCCTAATGTTATTTAACATATTATTAACAGACTTGGAGGAAAAAATTGTGAAAGATGGATGGGAAAGAATGTATCTGGGGAAGAAGAAAGTATATACCTTAGCATACGCAGATGATATAGCTATGTTAGCAGAGGAGGAACAGGATATGAGAGCAATGTTAAGTAGATTGGAAGAATGTCTAGAGAGGAAGGGCTTAGAATTAAATCTAGAAAAAACAAAGGTAGTAAGGTTTAGAAAGGGAGGAAATAGAAAGATAAAAATGAAGAAGGAAGGGAAAAAAGCTAGAGGAAATAAAAGAATTTAAATACTTAGAATACACGCTAAAGGAATGGAAGACAGGAGGCACATATGAGGGAAGAGGAAAAAGGACGGCAATAGTGATGAGGAAAATATGGGGTATAGAAAAGAGATTATGGGGAAAGGACTGGGAAAGAAGGATGTGGTTATACTTTGGTATGGACGGTAATGGGATATGACGCGGAAATTTCGGAATGGAAAGATAGAAAAGCGATAGAAGGGATACATGAGAGGTATATGAGATGGACAATGGGTCTAGACTGAAAAACATCAGGATATATGGTAAGAAAAGAATTAGGGAGAGAGAATGAGAAGAAGAGCGGGAAGAAAGACATGGAATTTTGAAAAAAGGTTAGAAAAAGGAACGGAAGAGGAAATAGCAGGAGATAGTGGGAGGAGATAAAGGAAAAATGGAGTAGGGGAAAGATAATGCAGAACTGGGAACAAGAAAAAAGAAATTTTTAGGAGAAAGAAAAGTTCAGAAAGAAGAGGAAGAGAGAATAGAACACAAAGTATTGGACATAAAGAATAGGAAAAAGCAAGAGGAAAAAAGGGAAAAGAAAATAAGAGACTCAAAGTAATAGATGGTATAGTAAAGTGAGAGGGGAAGGAATGCCAGATTACCTAAAAAGAGGATGGACGGAAAAAAAGTGAAGAAGGATAATTAGATTCAGGAGAAACGAAATAAGGTATATACTGGAAAGAAGAAAAGAAAAGGCGATGAAAGGAAGGGAAAGAGATATACGTCGGAAGCGGAGGTCGAATTTAGAGGATAAGGAGTAGAGATAAGTTAGATGTAAGAGAGGGGGAGATGTAAGGAGAGAGAGAGAGAGAGAGAGAGAGAGAGAGAGAGAGAGAGAGAGAGAGAGAGAGAGAGAGAGAGAGAGAGAG
>JBCAUJ010000046.1:1175031-1187934 GCA_038406275.1 Cataglyphis albicans
CTCTCTCTCTCTCTCTCTCTCTCTCTCTCTCTCTCTCTCTCTCTCTCTCTCTCTCTCTCTCTCTCTCTCTCCTCCCTCCTAACTCTCGACTTCTACCTAATTCTCAATCCGATCATTTTCTCTATCATTCTCTCCTTCACGTCTTAATCTCTCTAATTCCCTCAACCACCCATCTCCCTCACCCTTTTCCCCCAGCACCTCTCCCGACATCTCCTGCCAGCTCTTCTCCACCCCCCTCCTCCCAGTTCACACACCTTTCCCATACGTGCTCCCATGTTTCCTATTACCTCCCACATAATCTACATTTTTTACTCTCTTCCTCCTTCCAGTACCAGTTGCCTCTCATTCCATTCCCAATTTGTACCTCGCCATCCTTTGCCATCTACTTTTCTCCCAATCTCTCTTCAGGTACTCTGGTATTCCACTCCCCTTGATTTTTATAGTATCTGTTGTACCTTCTATCCTTTCTTAACGTTCCTTCTTATCCATCTCCATATCCTTTTTCACAAAATAGCCGAAGTCTAGCGCTCCTTCTCGCTGACCTTTTCGCCTTTACCTCCATCATACACATGCCTCTGTCTTCAAAGAACCTACATCTTTCTTCTTCTCACTTCGATAGATCTTTCTTCCTCTTATTCCTCTCCCTCAACTCTTCCCAGCATTTCCTTGCGATCTCACTCCCCCTACCTTCCTCCAATCTTTTCTCGAACCCCCACGCCCTTCTCCCGGCCTTCCCTCTTAACTTCTTCCTCTGCAATTCCTCTCTTATCATATAGCCCGGTGTTCCCTATTCCTACTCCTAACACCCATCTTAAGTACCTTTCCTGTAATTTCTCCAACTCCTTCCTCTCTCCCCAATCCTAGATTTCCATCCCATACCCCATCACCGTCCACACCAGTTTATCAACGAACCTTCTTACCCAATCGTTCTTAAATTTCTTTTTCTCTATTTCCCAAACCTGACCCATTACAGCTGCACCCTTCCTGAACCTATCTCTTATCTGTGCTTCCTGTCCTTCATTCCTCTGCATTAATAACCCAAATAAGAGAATTCTTTTACCTCCTCTATCACCTTCCCTTTCCACTTACAGTTTACATTCCTTTCTCTCCCTCCTCTTTTCCTAAACCTTAATATTTTTGACTTCCCTACATTTAACTCCAACCCTTTTTTTTCAGGTAGTCTTTTAACTTCCCAATCATACTTTTCATCCCATCCTCCTCCTCCGCAATCAGAATCACGTCGTTCGCGTATGCCAAGGTATAAATCTTCATCCTCCCTAACTTCCCTAACCTTCTCCCCATCCTCCTCTACTCATTACCTCTTCCATATCCGCCGTTATCAAATTGAACAAGTGAGGACACAATGGACAATCCTGCCTTACTCCCCTTCCTGTCCAAAATCATGTTCCCAAATCCTCTCCCCTTCTCCCACCCTATTCCTAGTCTCCCTCAAAATATCCTCGCTCCTTTTGATTAACTCTTCCTTCACCGCCCTCTCTTTCATCGCTTCCACCAATTTTCTCCTATCCACCAAATCAAAAGCTGCTTTAAGATTTATGAAGAACGCTAATTTTCCCTTCTTTTTGCTCAACTGCCTATTCACTAAATAGTTCAGCACAAATGTTATCCATTGTCCCTAGCCCCTTTGTGAAACCCGTCTGATTCTGCGGCACCAATCCTTTTTCTTCCATTTTATCGCTCAATCTACCTGCCAGCACCGAGGCGTACACCTTATACAGCGTCGGAGTCAATAACCCCCTATACTCTCTTCTCCCCCTTCTTTAATATTGGCACAATCACCCCCTCATTCCACTCATTTATCCATCCCTCTCCCTTCCAAAGCCTATTATATATTTTCTGTATCCATTCCTCCACGTTCTCACCTCCTACTTTCATACCTCTGCCGGGATTCCATTTGCTCCTACCGCTTTGTTGTCCTTCAGTCTTTCAATCACTGCCCTTATCTCACTCCTGCTTATGCTTTCCTCCTCATCCATCCTAAACCCCGCCTTCTGACCTATCACTACTTTGCCCACCCTCCCCCCTCCAATAGATTTCTAAAATACTCATCCCACTCCTTCATTGTTATGTCCTCGTTCACCTTTCGCCTCCTCCTTCTTCCTGTATCACTTTCCCCTTTCCCCTTCACTATCTCCCAAACCTGCCCTTCTGTTCTAATTTCCCTCATTTCCCTCTCCCATCTTTCCCTCTCTTCCTTTTTTTTCCTCTCTATCAACTTTTTATATTTCCCTTTTGCTTTCCTATAGTTTTTTCCATCCCCTCCCTTCTCTCTCCACCTTTTCAACTCTCTTCTTACTATAATCTTTTTCTTCTTACACTCGCTATCCCACCATCCTCTCTCTCTTCTTACCCCCTTTGCTGTTCACCCACCTATCATCACCTGCTTTATCTTATCTCTCATATTTTCTCACACCTCCCCCACTACTTCCTTTACATTTCCTAGCGCCTTCCTAAACTCATTCTTACTCTCTTTCGTCCATATCCATTTTTTACTCGCCTTCTTCTTTCTTCCTAATCCTATCTTCCTCCTCCTTTTATCCGGACTATGATTGGATGATGGTCGGAGTCTATGTTATCTCCCACCTCCACCTCGCTTACCTGCATTCTTGCGTCTTCATCGCCAACACATAATCTATTACCGAATTCCCACTTCCCTCCATATATGTCCATTCCCCTTCTACATCTCTCTTCGTGCATCCATTGAATATTGTCCACCCCGCTTTTTCTATCCATCTCAACAACTCCTTTCCCTCCTTGTTCTTTTGTCCTTTGACCTTTTCCCCACTCCCTCCTCCCCTTCATACCCTTTACTTATTACTCCTCCTTCCTCACCTGTTTTTACATTAAAGTCCGCCCCCCCCCCCAATCAATATGCTACCGTTTTCTTCCTTTCTCTCCACATATTCGTTCAATTTCTCCAGCTTCTTTTCCAAATCCCGTCTAACATACACTCCTATTACGTTCAATTTTCTGCCCTCGACTTTTAACCTACTTCCATTAATCCATTTCTCTTTTTTACCTTCACTTCCTCTACCTTCAATTCCTTTCTTATTTCTACCAGCATCCCTCCCATTGCCCTCCCCTTCTTATTCTTCCTCTCCGCTAATTGCACTTCCCATCTATATCCTTTCGGCAAGTATCCTCTCGAGCTATCCCATCCTTTTTTGTCCAGCCAAGTTTCATTCAACACCACCACATCCCATTCCTCCACTTTTCTCTAAAAATCGTTTTCCTTATTTCTTATCCCCGCTACGTTCCAAAAAACTACGCACCATTCTTTTCTCGCCCCTTTACCCCTTCATCCTTTTTTAAGTTTCCATTCCCATTCTTTAGCACTTCTTCCTCCTCATCCCATCTCCACCATTTCTCATCTATTCTTATTTTTCCATACCCTATCCAAATCTTCTTACCCTTCTTCTCCTTTTCCTTTGCTATCCTTTCTAAACTTCATTTCATTCTTCTTTCCTTCCACATCCAATCCTCTAAAATCCTTTTCTTACTACCTTTCAGAAGTTTCTTTTTATTCCAGACCTCTCTTCTTTGGTCCTCATTTTTCAACCAAACTATCATTTCTTTTTCTCTCTCTACAGCTCCACCTATCTTTCTCACCTCTTCGATCTCCGCCTTGACTCCAATACTATCAAATAATTCTTCCACCGCCACCCTTCTTCTCTCTTCTTTTACTTTGATCAACATGTTTCTCCTTTTTTCCTTTCTTTCCCTCCTTTCCATTCTACTTTTCATCTCTTTTAATCTATTCCCTATCGCTTCACATCCCCCCTATTAACCGCCCTGTTTCCTTCTCTCTCTCCGATATCTCCATTCCCTAATTTTTCTATTTCCCCCTCAAATCCTTTAATACGTCTTTTTAACTCTTCCCTCTCTTTCATTCATCTCTTTCGCTCTCTCTAAACTCCTTTCTAACTTTTTCCATCTCCTCACTTACTCTTTCCCTGATTCCCTCCTTAACCTCCTCTTTCATATTTCTCATTTCCTCCCTCCACCACCCCTTCAAGCCTCTCGCCATTTCGTTCATTACCTCTTCAACTTCCAACTTCCAGTTCTTCGTCATATGATGTAACTCCCCTTCTCCCTCCACCTGTCTTAACTCCGCATCCTTTCCTATACCAAATTTCCCTCCTTTCCCCAACTCCGACTCCTCTCTTTTCTTTTTCCTTAGCTCCTCTACATTTTCATAGCTACCTCTTCTTTTCTTCGTTTCCTTCATGGCGAACTGCGCCATTTTGTTCTCTCGCGTCCTCTACGAAAACTCCTGACTCTATTCCCTAACCTACGCTCTCCGTTCTCTATGCTCTATGGCCTAACTGCCACTATTCTACACCTCCCTTTATGACCTTGTATTTATCCTTACACTTTCCTCCACTCTCACCCTTCAACTCTCCACACTCTTTCACACCCACACTTTCACACTATCACATTCACACCTCTTCCACTCCTCACTTTATCACCCAACAGCTATCAAAACACATACGTCAATCTACCTCGCAGCACCTTACACGATACCGGAAACGGAAGTACTATAATATATATATTTTAATATATATGTTTTCATTTTTTATAGTTTAGTATTTTATTAATAACAAGATTGATATTAAAGTTTGATAATTTATTAATTAATTATTGTATATAATGTAAGTGAAACTTTAAATGCTCGGTTATCAATTAGACGCACGAATCACAGGCGATCATAAAAATCGTAAGTTGTAAAGTAAAATGCTATAACATTCAAGAAAATAATTCTAAAAAAAAAATTGACAAAAATTTTTATTATTTAATATTTCCAGAATTATTGCAAAATTTAATTTTTAAAATTTTCAGGGATACCTTGTATAATATGTAATATACAAAGATAATACAATTATTATTAAATATAAAAAATAATCCATATTAATATACATATAAATAGTTAATTTTATATATTTTTTTCGTAAAATAGAAATAATTTTTATGTATAAAATCAATTTAGCAATTATTTTATATTAAAAAAAAATTACAAAAAGGTACCTCTGCGCATGTTAGCGCAAGTACGATGTGGGCACGTATCCGGATGATGCGACATCGCGGATCTTTTTTTATCTACAAAATATGAACATTTTATAAAAAAAAACATAAATTTGCATTTTATCAATATGAATATAAATATAATGGATTAATGACATTCTTGCGATAAAAATGATACTAAATACGATATAAATCGTATAATTTTTAATGAAATAAGTAATCATAATTAGTAAGTAATCTTAATTGATGAAAAATAATCCGATTTATGACATGTTTGGTATCATTTTAATCGCAAGAATCACGTTAATCCATTATATTCATACTGATGAAATGCAAAATGCAAAATGCATTTCAATTTTTATTCTATAAAAGATTTATATTTTGTAGAAAAGATCCCGATGCTGAAAAGTCGACAAAAGGGAGAACAAGAAAGAATGAAGGAGCAAGCGAGATCACAAATGAAAGAGCTCAATTATGTAATTAAAATTATAATTACTATTTTATTAAAAATAATTCAAATTATATTATATTTAGTGTCATTTTAATCGTAAAAATGATCTAATCGTAAAAATTAATCAATTACAATTATTTTCAGATATATAAAATAGGAAATATAGAATTTTTATTTTCTACAATAATGTGATATATATGTCAAAGATTACAAATAAACGCCTGGCAAGAAACTATGAAACTCTTTTATGTTAATTATCTCGCTTGCTCCTTAATTGTCCCCCCCCCCCTTTCTCTCTCTCTCTCTTTTTCTCTCTCTCTCTCTCTGCTCGTGCGCACAAACGCCGGATCTAATCGATTCTTGACGTGTTCGATACCTTTTCATATATATATAAATAGTTACGCTGGCAGAGCGATTTCCTCCTCTTCCTCCTTCCTGGAAACAACAATGTCGAGCCGCCTCTTTGCTCTTATTGGCGACGATAGAGGCGGAATTCAATAGTTATTCATTAAACCGCGGATTTTTTAATACATTTTCTGGTGAAATTGTATCCTTTGCCAATTAGCAAGGCATCAGAAGGATTGCAATTGAATCAATAAAAATATATTGTATTTTGATAGTCTCATTGCTCTTTGTAAATAATTATATTAACATTTGTTGATAGATTTTTTAGATGTATTCTTAGTTGCGTTAAAATATAGTTTAATATTGCAAAACGTCGATGGATTGCGATTTAGCGATGTTCTTAATAGATCTCGCAATTAGATTTAGTAATCGATACTGCTATTGCTGGTATTCATCAACAGTAGTTATTCGCGGAGCGAGAACATAGAAGTCGTTTTGCGCCTCGATTTCATTTGCCTACAATAATGGATCATAAACTTTGCCACTTATAGTCACACTGCTTGTCACACTTGCCCGGGATACATGATCAAGATTCATCGCTCGCAAAATGCAGCGGAATAAAAATGTGGACTTTGCTTCGCTTGCTACTCTGTCCAGCATGTTGTTTTGCCTTGCTTGCAATTTTACTAATATATTTAGACACTGGAGTGTTTTGCCCAGAATGAATCACAAAGTATGTACCGCGCGATGAGTCACTTTTCACAAATTTTTACTTTGAGTCCTTTGAGTTTTTCATTTTATATTTGCTATAAATTTTCTATAAGAGAATTGATAACACCCTTTTATTTAAATCTATCTCTCTTATCCTTTGTCCAAAAACACGGGTTTTAATTCCGTGTAAAAGAAAGATTCTTTTACTAAATGGAATCGTGAACGTTCAAAAAAGCAACGTCACAGTGACTTTTACGGTTGTTTTTTGAGCTTCAATTTGCTTGACTCAAATTATACGCTTCGAGGCGTTCGACATTGGAAATATAATTACCCGTCTCTCAACCCATTTTTCTCTGGATCAGGGAGAACGTAACATGTTAAAAATAAAGGAAATAATTGAATAATTATGTAAAATATGACATTCTACATACATAGATATACTCTTCTTCCTCACACACACACTTTAAATAAATAAATAATTTAACCTATTGCGTCATCCAAGGCCGGCAGAACTTCAGCTAGATCCGCTTCGCACTCCGTTTTCAATTGCTTAGCGATTTCGGCTTGCGCATTTGCAATATTTTCGTCTTTCTTTACAAGGACTGTTGCTCGTTTGACGCTCGCTTCCTCTGTCTCTATTTGCTTCATTGTCTCTGCCGTTTCCTTTGCTGATGATTCTAATTGTGGCTTAAGTTCTGTCAGTACAATACGCATCTGAGAAATTTGTTCAGCTGCATATTTCAATTTATCGAGACCACTGAGGTATCGTTCTCTATAAAAGAATTTGATACTCTAATTAAATATAAAATTCGACATCTAATTAAATATAAATTTCAGTACAAAAAAATTTTATGAACAATCAAATGACATTGTAAAATGATAATGTGAGACATAATGCATTTAATAAATCATAAAATAAAGTATAAAATAATTATAAAAATAAGTACATACGCAGATTAATAAGTAAATAGTTTTAAAGTATCGAAGAAAGCTTAACTGGAAAAAAAAATATGTTCTTATATTATATTAATTTTCTTTTGAATAGATGTTACAGATTTTTACATCGTCTTCCGATATTAATTTTTTATCACAATCGATCATAAGCCGAGTATTATTAAATACCATTACGTGTACATTGTTCGCTAATTAGCGTTCGGAAATTTTTACTGCTCGGACAATCCGAGGGTTCTCAGCCTCTTAAGGTTAAGTAGCCATCGCTTAGCAGTATGATTGAATGCATCTTTTATCGCATCATTCCCTAGTTTTTTGGAGAAATTAATTTTTTGCAAGTGTTTTTAACAGAGAAGTTCCAAAATTCTTCATTTTCTCTCCTCTCAGACCATACACATTCACTAGCTCTAATAATAAATAAAAAATGTCTTTATTGTTTAATTAGTAATAGGATCAAACATAGATAGATAAATAGATATTTTATTGATGTCTTGAGACCTAATCTTAACAAGCGTAATGCAAAATTATCATATAAATAATAAAGCATATTTATAAAGCAATATTTATAAAATCTTACAATTTCCGTATAATATTTTAACAACGTGTTCTAGAGATAAAATAAAGCCAAAACTTCTAATTTAAAATTTTTGAGGCTTCAATAGTTTTTGAGTTATAAGCGATCCAAATTTGTCAATTATATCATTAAAACTCGCGCGTTAAGTCCATAACTACATTTACACGCGTACCGATCTGTTATTGAATTTTTGGGATAATTACGATAACTACGGCCTGTTGCTTGAAAAGTCGTTTGTGAAAGCATTTTTGACAAGAAAAATAGTAAAAGAATTTTCCAAATAATAATTATTTATTTTATATATCACTTTAATGTATTGGAAATGATGATAAAATTTTACAAAAATGAACTCAATGACCTTGACCTTGACCTATGTTCTGAAGATTACTGTCGCGAATATCTTCCATGTGTAACTTAGAATCGTATGTACTACCAATATATTGGGACTTTCGTTTCCGGTGTTAAGTAGTGTGCTTCAAGGTGGTTGATGTGTGTGCTTTGCAGGTTGTAGAGAGATAAAGTGAGGAGTGGAAGAGAAGTAAGCGTGGAAGCGTGGAGAGGTGAAGGGTGAAAGTGGAGGCAAAGCGTAAGGGCGAATATAAGGAAGATCTACCAAAAAGAAAAAGGAAGGAGCCGACGTTGGGGAAGGGAGAGGAGGATGTGTTAAGAAGTAGGATAAAATCGGGAGTAATAAAAGATGCGGAGTTAGGATGGATAGAGAGAGAAGGGGAGTTACAGCATTTGATGAAAAGCTGGAAGTTAGAAGTCGAGAAGTTAATGAATGAAGTGAGAAGCATGAAGGAATGGAAAGAAGAAATTAGAAATATGAAAGAGGAGGTTAAGGAGGGAATCAGGGAGCAAGGGGTAAGGGTAAGTGAGAAGATAGAAAAAGTAAGAAAGGAGTTTAGGCAGAGTGAAAAGAGATGGAAGGAAGAGAAGAGCTAAAAAGTCGCATTAAAAGGTTGGAGGGGAAAATAGAAGATATAAAATCGCGATATCGAGGAGGGGGAAGAGAGTAGGGCGGTTTGTAGGGAAATAAATGAAGGGATAGAGAATAAGACAAAAAAGTTGGAAAGTAGAATGGAAAGGAGAGAAAGGAAGAAGAAACGTACTGATTAAAGAAGTGCAGGTGGAGATAAAAGAAGGGAGGAGAAAGGTGGTGGTAGAGGAATTATTTGATAGCATTGGAGTCAAGGCAGAGATGGAAGAAGTGAGAAAGATGGAAGTGTAGAGGGAGGAAAGGAAATGATTGTTGTAAAGTGGTTGAAAAGTGAGGAGCAAAGAAGAGAGGTTTGGAATAGGAAGAAACTTTTGAAAGGTAGGAAGGAAAGAATTTTGAAGGATTGGACGTGAAAGAAAAGGAGAATGAAATGGAGATTAGAAGGGATAGCAAGGGAAGAGGAGAAGAAGGGAAGGAAGGTTTGGATAGAATGTAGAAAAATAAGAATAGATGAGAAATGGTGGAGAAAGAAGTGCTAAAGAATGGGAATAGAAACTTAAAAAAGGAGTAAAGGGGCGAGAAAAGGATGGTGCGTAGTTTTTTGGAACGTAGCGGGGATAAGAAATAAGGGAAGAGATTTTTGGAGAGAAGTGGAGGAGTGGGATGTGGTAGTGTTGAGTAAAACTTGGCTGGACAGAAAAGGATGAGATAGCTTGAGAGGATACTTGCCGAAAGGAAATGGGAAGATGGGAAGTGCAATTAGCGGAGAGAAAGAATAAGAAGGGGAGGGCAATGAGAGGGATGTTGGTAGGAATAAGAAAAGAATTGAAGGTAGAGGAAGTAAAGGCAAAAAAGACGGATGGTTTAATGGAAGTAGTGTTAAAAGTGGAGGTCAGAAAATGGAGTGTGATAGGAGTATATGTTAGAGGGGATATGGAGAAGAAGCTGGAAGAATTGAACGAATGGGCGGAGAGAAAGGAAGAAAACAATAATATATTGATTGGGGGGGACTTTAACGCGAGAACAGGTGAGAAGGGGGGAGTAATAAGAAAAGGACATGAAGAGGAGGAGGGATTGCGAAGAAGGTCAAAGGACAAAATAATTAACAAAGAGAGAAAGGAGTTGCTGAGATGGATAGAAAAAGAGAAGTGGATATAATTCAATGGATGCACGAGGGAGATGTAGAGAGGGAGTGGACGTATATGGGGGGAAGCAGTAATTCAGTAATAGACTATGTGTTGGGAGACGAAGACATAAGGATGCAGGTAAGCAGGATGGAGATGGAAGATAATGTAGATTCCGATCACCATTCAATCTTAGTTTGGATAAAAAAAGGGGGGGGAGAAGAGAAAAAGTTAGAAAGAAAGGAGAGGACGAGTAAAAAATGGGTACGGACGCAAGAGAATAAAGAAGGGAAAGCGCTAGGAAATGTAGAGGAAATGATGGTGGAGGTAGATGTGGGAAAATATGACAGATAAGATAAAGGAGATGATAGGTGGATGCAAAAGAGGTTAGAAGGAAGAGAGGATGGTGGAATAGCAAGTGTAAAGAAGAAAAGAATATAGTAAGAAGAGAGCTGAGGAGATGAAGAGAGAAAGGAGGGGATGGAAATCTCTATAGAGAAGCAGAAGGGAAATATAAAAGTTGATAGAGAGAAAAAAAGTAAGAGAGGGAAAGATGGGAGAGAAATTAGAACAGAAGGGTTGGTTTGGGAGATGATGAATAGGGAAAGAAGGAGGAGGTGGAAGGTGAACGAAGATACAGCAATGGAGAAGTGGGATAGATATTTTAGGAATATATTGGTGGGGAGGGTGGATGGTAGAGTAGTGATAGGGCAGAGGGATTAGGAGGATGGATGAGGAGGAGAGCATAAGAAATGAGATAAGATCAGCGATTAGAAGACAGAAAGATAATAAAGCGGTAGGGATGGATGAAATTCCGGTGGAGGTGGAAGTACGGAGGGGAGAACTTGGAGGAATGGGTGTGAAGATTATGTAATAAAGTTTGGAAGGGGGAGAGAATAGAAGAGTATAGGGGGATGTCGCTGACACTTACGCTTTATAAGGTGTACGCTTCGGTGCTGGTAAATAGATTAAGCGATGAGGTGGAGAAAAAGGGATTGGTGCCGCAGAATCAGATAGAATTCAGGAAGGGGTTAGGGACAATGGACAACGTATTTGTACTAAATTATTTAGTAAACAAGTTGGGTAAGAAAATAAAGGAAAATTAGTGGCGTTTTTTATAGATCTGAAAGCAGCTTTTGATTCGATAGATTGGAGGAAATTGATGGAAGTGATGAGAGAGAGGGGAGTGAGGGAAGAGCTGGTTAGAAGTTGTGAGAATATCTTGAGGGAGACTAGAAACATGGTGAGAAGAAGGAGGATTTGGGAGCAGGGTTTTGGACAGGAATGGGAATAAGGCAGAGGTGTCCATTGAGTTCGCATCTATTTAATTTGGTGACGGCGGTTATGGAAGAGGGAATGAGTAGAAGAGGATGGGGAGAAGTTAAATTAGGGGTAATGAGGATTTACACCTTGGCATACACGGATGATGTGATTTTGATTGTGGAGGAGGAAGATGAAATAAGGAGTATGATTGAAAGGTTAGAGAGATATCTGGAAAAGAAGGTTGGAATTAAATGTAGGGAAGTAAATGTCAAAAATCTTTAAGTTCAGGAAAGAAGGAAGAAGAGAAAGAATGTAGGTTCGAGATGGAAAGAGAAGGTGATAGAGGAAGTAAAAGAATTTACTTACTTGGGTTACATATTACAGAAGAATGGAGGACAGGTAGCACAGATAAAAGATAGGGTAAGGAAGGTTGCTGCGATAATGGGTCAGATTTGGGGAATTGACAAAAGGAAATTTAGGAATCATTAGGGAAGAAGATTATGGTTTTTTGATAAACTGGTGTGATGGTGAGGTATGGGCTGAAAATTTGAAGCTGGAAAGAGAGGAAGGAGCTGGAAAGGCTACAGGAAAGGTTTTTAAGATGGGTGTTAGGATTCGAATGGTCAACGCCAGGGTATATGGTAAGGGAGAAATTACAGAGGGAGAAGTTAAAAGGTAGGGCCGAGAAAAGGGTGTGGATATTCGAGAAGAGATTGGAGGAAGGTAGGGGGAGTGGGATTGCGAGGAGATGTTGGGAGGAATTGAGGGAGAGATGTAAGAAGAAAAAGGAATTATCGAAGTGGGAAGAAGAAAGGTGTGGGTTTTTTAAAGATAGAAGTATGAGCATGATGGAGATAGAGACCAAAAAATCGGAAGGAATGCTAGATTTCGATTATTTTGTAAAAAAGACATAGAGACGGATGAAAAGGAAAGATGGGAAAGGATAGAAAAGTCAAGATACAACGGGAGCTACGGAGAAATCAAGGGGAATGGGATTCCAGAATACCTGAAGAGTGACTGGGTGAAAGTAGATGGCAAAGGATGGCAAGATACAGGTTGGGAAACGGAATGAGGGGGAACTGCTACTGGAACTGGAAGGATGAAGAGAGCAAAAGCTGTAGATTATATGGAAAGGAGAAGAAAACATGGGAGCATGTTTGGGAAAGATGCGTGAATTGGGGAGTGGAGAAAGGCTGGCAAGTGATGTTGGGAAAGATGTTGATGGAAAATGGTGAGGGAGAGGGGTGGTTGAGGGAATTAGAGAGATTAGAGGATTTGAGAGAATGATGAGGGGAAAAATGGTCGGATTGGGAATTAGGTAAAGGATAAGAGTCAAGAGGAAAAGAGATAGAAAGGGGAAGGCAGGAAGAGAGAGAGAGAGAGAAAGAGAGAGAGAGAGAGAGAAAGAGAGAGAGAGAGAAAGAAAGAGAGAGAGAGAGAGAGAGAGAGAGAGAGAGAGAAAGAGAGAGAGAGAGAGAGAGAGAGAGAGAGAGAGAGAGAG
>JBCAUJ010000046.1:1188364-1215028 GCA_038406275.1 Cataglyphis albicans
AGAGAGAGAGAGAGAGAGAGAGAGAGAGAGAGAGAGAGAGAGAGAGAGAGAGAGAGAGAGAGAGAGTGGGCGAGAGAGAGAAGTTTGATGGGATGTGTGAATGAAGGTGTGTGAAAGATTAGAAAAATTAGAAACGTGATATTAGCCTGAAGCGGAGGTCCCAAATTAGGGTAGGGCAGGGAGCGGTGTTTGTTTAGGTAGAAATAGGTAGAGATTAAGGTAAGATAAATTAGAGTTAAAATAGTTCTAAGCTAGTGTTGAGATAGATGTAAGTAATTAAATTGTAAGAGATTGTAACCCCAAGAGAAATCAATAAAGCATATCTATCTATCTACTACCAATGTATTGCGTTGTTTACATTTTTTATCATAAGCACAAAAAACTAAATTTTAAATCAGAAATTGATTTGGGTTAGGTTACATCTTTCAGAAGTGGAGCCCACCGTAAAAAGGACAAAATCCACTGCGTACACGCATATATTTTCCCATCCACATAACAATTATGGGGTGAACCTCGCTTTGCTTTTTATAAAATATATACATGGAAATAGTGAGTTCCGACCACCCTACGGGGCGAGGGGAGAGCGGGAAATTCCACTTCTGGAAGATATAACTTAACCCAAACCAAATTTTATCTTTAAATAAAAAATGGGATTAAGTTATATTTTCCGGAAGTAGATCCTCCCTGAAGGGGTGGGAGGGAGCGGAACATATCTTCACGTATATAATTTTTATTAAAAAATGAGATTCCATGTGGGTTTCATAATTTTCTACTTTACTAAAAAATTATATAAACTATAATTATCAATACAAAGATTTGAGTTGAACCTCGATTTGTTTGGAAAGTGAAAAAACTCAAGAAGTTTCGTGCTTGGAAATATAAATAGACACTTTTTTCATATCTGCTTCACACAAATGAAACTTAAATAAACTTTATTTTATAACAGAAAGACCATTAAAACTGTGAAACTTTAAAATTGCATATCTCGATAACTATGAGATAAAAATTTTTTTTATTATTTTTTTCGTATTCCTTGTCAAAAATGTCTTCAAAAACGATCTTTCAATAGAGAGCAGTAATTATCGTAATTGTGCCGATTTTTTTCAAGTCAGGTGATATTGATTTTATTGTACAACAGATTTTATTTTTCCTGTTCCGTGTGTATTACGCTTTTGTATGGTTTTAATAATTTATTAATAATTTATTTTATTTTTTTTTGAAGCGCAAATAATAATAATAATAATAATAATTAAATGTTTTCCGTATAAGATTTATAATTTATTAACATTTGCCTATCGCCATATTGTATGATGAAGGTATAATATACATGCATAAAGGAAATGACTAATAAAATCAGCTGTTCAATAAAATCAATATCACTTTGAAAAATTCAATAACAGATGACAATGACAAATCGGTAAGTATAATTACGGGCCTGAGCGCGCAAGTTTTATGCGATGTCATTGGCAAACTTTGATCGCTTATAACTCAAAAACTATTGTAGCTCTAAAATTTTTTTTGTATTAGAATTTTAAGCTTTATTTTACCTCTAGAATACGCTAATTTAGTCTTATACAAATGTTGTAAGACTCTGTCATGTCATACTCTGTATATGCATAACAATCTATATGGGGGACCTTATTTATGAAGTGATTCATTAAAATTTTCAAAGTTTCCCAATCATGCTGAAATTTACACAAATTGTAGTCAATAGTAAAATTGTTTTGGCTCAAATTTTTTGGCCCTCAACCAACAGGCTCTTTATTAACAAAAATTTGAATTTTTATTATTTGGGTTATCGCGTCCAATTTCAAATGCTAATAAGTTTCAATAGACTCCGATTTAAAAAAATAGGTAGAGGGCAACAATTTTATTTTTGATAAGACTACAATTTATGTAAATTTTAGCATTATCAAAAAATTTTGAAAATTTCGGTGCATCACTGTTCAAAATTGAAATATTCAAATATAAAATTTAATTGATTATTCTCCGAAAAATTCGCCGATTAATTTGAGCTATAATTCTCGAAATCAAAACACAAACGAAAGCGAACTGTGTCGCGGTCACCCACTCCGTGATCGATAAAAAAATATGACAGCATTTGGATTCTAGAGCATTCGATGCCGAAAAACTCCCTTTATTGAAATCGGCAGATCGCAAGTCAGTCAGTCGGTCTTTGACGACAAACTGGTCGATATATTCAAGTTATTCAAGTATATATCTCTTTCGGGTTGCTGTTCGCAATTTTACTTATGTTTTGTACGCGTTCTCGCGAGTTTCTTACAATCTTTATAATTTTTTTTTTATGTACTTTATATACTATATATATATTTTTGTATACTTTATAATTTTAATTTTCTCGTGTCGTATAAGCTTTCGTCATTCTTGTTGTGCACTCTTCAATGCAAATGCACTTCTCAATTGACATTCTCGCGTGCGATCAAGCATAAAATTTATTGTGAGAAACGTCAATTCTTACTCACTATAATTCATTCATATGGAACCTCACTTTATTTATTACCGCATTAAAAAATATATCCGTGAAGACAATATATGTTTCGCTTCACCCCTCTCCCAGCTGCAAAGGGACTCCATTGTCAAAAAACTAGACACATAGGTTTAAGTTAAATCTTGCTTTGCAAGAAAACCCATGTGAAAGCTCGCTTCGCATCAAAATGTGTTTACGTGGAGACAGTGTGTGTCCCGTCTCTGGGCATCTGCCTGGGATAGGCCTCTGCCTGGTATCATACCAATATAAAAAATCTGGAGCACCGGTAATGAGGATAGACATTGCTTAACGCGGAAAATGAATTTGCAACTTTCCGCGCAAAGCAATGTGTCTATCTTCATCACCTGATGCTCCAGATTTTTTATATTAAATACAATACAATTATTACATATATTATATATAAATTATATATTATATATATATATAAATTATATATTATATATATTGTATCTATCATATAGAATTGATTTTAGTCAATAAATGCTATCATAAAAAAAAATTTTTTATTTCTCGAAATTGAAACCACACACACTTTATTTATTCCTCACATCAATTGTTTATGAAATCAGATCTATTTTCGGCAGATTTGTTAAGTTCTCATTGTCTGATTTCTATTAAAAAAAAATCCTTGTTCAAATAAGAACAGAATCATTTCAGAAATAAAATTGAGAGATTGTTGTTGAAATGCTTAAGTTCCTCAATGAATAATAAGTGAGATATTGTCAAAGGTTTTAAAATAAAATTTAAAAAAATATACTATTACTATTCTTCTGTCAACCGCTCATCGTATTTCATCTATGATTCTGATGAGGGCAATCTGGATAGAATATTCTCTGAACGATATTTTTGACTAATGTCAAACATTTTATTCCGCTCGAAATTATTTAGCTGTTCAATAACATTTTCTATAAAATTTTTGAAAGATAATACAAGATTGATATTGTATGAACTTGTTGAAGTGATATAGATATTCCTACTTTGGATATCATTACAATTAGACCAGAGAATCAGAAAGATGCCATATAATAAAAAATGGTTGAAAATATGAAAAAGTGCATAGAATATACTAAATATAACAAATCGATTATTTTTGTAGTAAGTTTATCAATATCAATATAATTTGACTTATTACGCTTAATTAGCCTATATATATATATATATATATATATACGCATACATATTGTTGCGTCCGTATATCAACTTTAAGATAAATTGAATCGTGCACGACACAACTAGGACTCGCGTATCACGAAGGTAATAAAGAACATTTAATTATAAAAGAACAAAAACTTTAATATCAACAGAACTATATAAACTAAGAATAGAAATAGAGAATATTGAATATTATTTTAATTACAAAACGTCGCGGATTGACACCCATCACAAGACTAAGATGGCAGCTCAAAACATAAGATCTGCCGTTGTTTATCAACAAACTCCCTGTAACGCGCTTGGAAACGATCTTTCAGAAACAGGCATAATCCAGAAATGTAACAATATATATAAAATTTAATAATTTGAAGAAAAAATATTATGTAAATCTTAAAACATATATTTAAGCGAATTATTTTTTCAGAACTGTGCGATAAAAATTCGCGTAGGCTTGGAATGAGAGAGGATGTAAGAAAGAAAGTGACTGCAACGTGAATTTAACAAAAAACGAAGCGTATATTATTTGCAGTGTAATTATTGACATCCAAAAGTGTATAATTCCACGAAATACAGGCAATTACGTGACTGCAGTGAACAGAAAAATCAATTGTCTTTGAACCGTGTGATCTGAAAAAAGCGATTTGACAGTATCGAAAGTAACGTGTGATTATTCAAATGACAAGCAGCGAAATGCACGAAGCGGGTCCGAGCAAACAGTTTTATGCCCTCCGATCTTCTAAAAGATTCGTGACTAATGGATTTTGAATTCCATATAAAAGGGAGCAGCGATCTTTCAGAAAAATCGGAAAACAAAACTATTGTTATTTTGATAAATAAAACAATAACGTTGCCCGTTCAAATTCGACCATTTTCCGCTTATAATTGCAGAACGTGGCGTCCAGCGCAGCCGATTGGCGCGCGCTTTCGGCGCGAACTTTCCATTTCATAAAAATCGTCGCTTGCGTAGATCACACACAGAATCACGCATGACACATACAGGCTAATCAACACACACACACACATTTGGACTTTTCGCAACAAGAACATTTATCTAAAATTTAATAAAAAATGTTAATTATATTAAAAAATTAATTAAAATATAACTACAATTATTAAAATATTAATTATTAAAGTAAATAAATATAATTAATTTCAATATAAAAATATTATTTTATTTTTATTTATATTTATTATAACTAGCATCTAGCATCTGAGTTATGAATATTAAATTAGATCCAATTGCGTTCGGAGAGCACACTTACACGATAAAATCATTCTATCTTTGTTATTTATTGAAAGTTGAACAAGAAAAGACGCTCGTAACGCTAAAAGCGTGGTCCTCGAACGCACTCTATATTTCGACTGTAAAACAATGTATTAGAAAAATAAAGATAGCGCGATTATTGATCTTTTTCTATCTTTCTGCAGTACGTCCACGTGAACAATGCAATCGTGTGTGTATTAAACGAACATACTTTTACATAGAGATTGAAAATTTATTTATCAAATTAGTAATTTTGAAATCAGAGCTTACAGTCCCTACTTGAGGTCTTTAAAATCAATTTAGAATTTACCCTGCTTACCGGCAATTTAGAATTTACCCTGCTTACCGGCAGGGAGGGTGCCGGAGAGGGGCCGAAGGGCCTCCTTGCATGTGTATGTGTGTGTGCGCGCGCGCACACGCGCGTGCTTCCTGTCCTTGCATGAATTTTGGTATATTTCAAATTTTTTTATTAATAATTTTTTAATAACCAACGAGCAACGAGTAAATTAGAAGATTGATTTATTGAAAGATTTGTTTAAAATTTGAGACATATTTTGTCTATGATCATCTGAATATAAATGTGACTGTGGAGAGGAAAGTATATTTTTTGCATTTTTTTGCAGGTTTATTAAGATTTAATATTATGTTTTGTGATAAATTCATATTTTTATAAACAAAATCTAAATTTTCTTGAAATTCATTAGCATTATAATAATGATCAGAATTTGTGGATGATTGATTACTTGTTGATACTTGTTGATATCAATTTGTTTCCGAAACATATTAGCATTTGCTATAACGCGTCCGATTAAATATTTAATGTGTTCTTCCATAAATTTATCCATTTTTAAAGAATTATGAATGAATTAAATTTTTTAATTTGTTGAATTCACTTTCAACTGGCGCATTTGATGCTGGTACGCGTCCATAACCAAATTTGTCGATGTATATATTACTCCATAAAAAGCAATTAGATCAATATCACCTAATAATTTTTTAGCAATATAAGATGCGTAATGTGCATTAGCTGCATTACCATTCTGAGAAATACTGTCCTAAATTTCACAATTTATTTCTTCTCCCTATTTTAACCACCAATTCAAAAATATTTCCTCCTTTGTTTGCATTATCATCAGATATTGGAATGGATTTTTCTTTAACAAGTTCTTCTTCATTAATTATTATTTCTTTTCCGGTGATAAGATGTTCCAGAAATTGTTTCTTCACAATCAGATTTTATGCGTGTTCCTTGCAAATTTCCTTCTAATTCACATTATGAAATAATCAAAAGTGCTTTTAAAATTTTTCTTGCATCTTCTACTTGACGACACACAGTACAATCTGTCCAATAACAGCAAGATAAAAAGTATGAACTGGTCGTAAGGCAGATTTCAAAGCATCAGAATATGTTTTCATAAAATGAGCAACATCGATACGTATGTAACAATTTGGAACTGTATTTCGACAAGCATCAACATATCGCTCGATACTTGAACACTGAATAACTTGTAAATTCTTTTATAACAGCAATTAATAAAGCTCATAGAGCGTCTGTTACAACTTCTTTAGGATGTGGAGCACCTATTCTACATCATTACATTAACCAAAATCTAATTAAAGTTGAAGTGTGTACCTCAGTCAAAAATTGTGAAATTGAAAATTGACCAGCAACAGAATTAATAACTGCATGATATAAAAAAATATAATGAAATGACGTTTCATCTGACTTACTCAATCTTGGAACTTTAACACCACTTGCGTCAATATATATAATAATATGCTCTAATTTTAATAATTGTTTATAAATCTGCAACTGATGTGATGTAAAATAAATGACATAAAATGAATCTTGCCCTATATCATGCATAACGTTTTTTCCAAGAGCTGTTTTTTTTTCAAAATTTGGAGAGCTTTTATTTGAATCAAGATAATCGGAAAGAATTTTTTCATGCTTTGCTTTATGCAAAACATTCGATGTATAAAGCAGAGGAGCTTCAGGCCTTCCTGGAGACATGAGTCGTTTAGCTTCTTCAGCTCTGAAAAGATCACACTTTCTGACATAAAATTTCTTTAATTTTTTTTCGACGAGCTCCTCTCAAATTTCGCTTTCCACATTGTCCAGATCCAGATATTAACGTACACTCTATTTTTACACAATTAATATAATTTCTTAAAATACTTGGGAAAACTGATCCACAGTGACATTTTCTTAAAAAATAATTTTCAATATTATCATTTTTTTAGATAGTTTTATATTAAGCAATTAACTAAAGATAAATACATATTTTTCGCGTATATGTATTTGTGTATATATACAAGATAATTAAAAAATTCAGGACATGTGTGATGCAAAAAGATTAAAATAAGTAAGAAAATTGTATCATTTTGCGAATCATATTTTGATAATCATATAAAATTTAAGTTAATATAAAAAAGTTAAGTGAATATACATAGCAATAAAAAATAGAAATAAATATAAAAAAGTTAATAAAAAGTTAATTTAAAAAAGTGAACTTATTCATCGAAATCTACACGGCAAAAAAGAAGATGAAGCACTTGCTAGCACGGCGAGAAGAAGCAGCTCAAGTTACGATTGCCAAGCGGACAACGAAGCGTTAAGATAATAATCAGCTTTTATGTTTTTTTTACTCGATGTTAACTTACTCTCATTGCACGAGAGATGATATAATTATTATCAAAACACTTTGCATAATAATATACTTACCATCAATAGTAACATATTCAGCATTCTGTGTCAAATAATGTCCTTTAAAATTGATTCCACATTGAATTCGTGTTTCATTCCAAATTTTGTGCGTTATTACATCTTCCCATTCTCCGTTTTTAAATCGTATACAGATTCGTTTTCCATATACTTTCATAACTAACAAAGATTGATATTCTTTTGGCGTTAACGTAATAATAAATATTTCACCGTTGTTTATTTTAACAGCATCGTTTAATGAAGTATCGATAGACTGAATACTCTCATTTTTATTTTTATTGCACAAATCTATTTTAGAGGATTTAATACCTAATAATTCATGCAAATTATATCTATCACAAATAACAATCGTATATAACGATATCACTTTAATTTCTCCATTGTTTGATTCTTCTGAAATTTTTTGCCAAATAGAAGTAGTCTTCGACACTACTTTATTTAATAATATGTCTTTTTTATATTTTAAAATTGTATTTACGACAATGTCGCTAGGAACACTTCCTTTTCTTCCTTTATGCATCATCAATATAATTTTTAATACTTTTTATATCACAAAATATCACTCGTGTGATATGTAATTGTACGTAATATAACTATACTTATTATTAAAATCATTAATATCAAAATTACATGATCAATATTACAAGTAGTTTAACTATTTCTTTGAAAGAGATGAAATAAAATACATTAAGGATATATGTTAACATCACACGAACAAAACTTAACACACGCGAGCAGTATGTTACAATAGGCAAGGGTCGCGACGCGTCGCGAGCGTGCGCACAAATAGACACGTGCTTAGGAGTTGCAAAATCACAAAAAAAGAAAATCTCTTTTAAAAAAATGATATGCCTTATTATACAAATGGCGAAGATAAATCGATAACAGTAATAAACATATGTACATTTAATTATGTCAATACCTTTTGATCATATATTACAATATTATAAATATTCCAACATTTATAGGAGGAAAAACATTATGTATTCCATTATTTAAAATGATAATTAATATCTTAAAAATAGGTTCAATTTAAATATATTTAATTTTTTTTTTAATTAATAGCAATCAAAATATTTACATATTAAATATTATTGTGAAAAAATATATGTTTTAAATGAATAATAAAATTCAGTATAATTTCATATAAATTAATAAATAATTTCAATATAAATTCTAATAATTTTAATAATTATTTAACATACATTTAATTTTTTCTTACATTAAGAATGTTTTGTTTAACATTAGGAGAATATCTCTAGTAACGCTATGCGATTTCCGGCATTAATTAATCTTATTTTGCAAGTAACAAATTTATAACTTGTATATTTCGAAAGCAACAAATTCAAGGCAATATATTAGTATTAAACTAGCAACAAATTTTTTTTTGGTACTTTTTTGTACGGCCTGTACGCTGAGCGGTTTTTACTATTTATACTTATTTTGCAAGAAATTCATTTTAAAACTTGTATATTTCGAGAGCAACAAATTCTTATATTATTTTTATGTGTAATTTTGTTGTTTTATATATATTGTTCCGCTAACTTATCCTTCTTTTAGCGGAACATCATTTTTTTTTTTTAATTTACAGAGCAACAAATTTTTTCTTTGGCAACTTTTTAGCAACAAATGAACAACAAATAAAAATATTAATTAGAATTGATTCTGCTCATTTTGTTCCGCTAACTTATAAGACATGGCCCAGGCGTTTGTTAACCTGCAAGTAAAAAATTTTCACTAATTTATTAACTGACATAGAGACATGAAAAACTTCATCGGCTGACCGATGAAGAAAAGTATCGAATTCTATTTTTCGATGGAATCAATTTTAATAATTTGAAATTTGGAATAGAATTGTTCTTGGAAGGGATTAATCTACTCGAGTGTGCTCGCACTTCTATTCTTGACTGTTGAGAATGCGGTACTCGTAAACAAATCTACAGAACCTCGCATACGAAAATTGGCTGCAATACGGAAAAAGGATCTGAAGTGTAAGTCTCAGAGGATTGCCACCTTGAATATGCCAATGATAAGACAACGGCATATGAGATATGGAAAGAACTCTCGAATGTATTCAGAAGACAAGGTATAGCTAGTCAATTATTATTATAAAAAAAATTACTTTCTGTGAAATTTAAACCATCCAATGAATCGCTATCATCACATTTTCTTAAATTTGAAAAAATACGCGAGCTCAAGTTTGTTGGGGCGATAATGGAAGAACTTGATGTTGTCTATCACCTCCTACTAACTATCGAAATATGATATTGTAGTTACAGCCATTGAAACACTATCGACAAAAAATCTAATTAAGTTTTGTTACAAATCGTTTACTTGATAAGGAAATTAAAAGGAAAAGCGGTAATAAATCAAACAAAGGTGAAACGTTATTACAAACTGCATTTGCCTCATCTACGATTAATCCAAGAAGAAAATCTATAATAAGGAAACGGTGAACAAGTTTATTTTTAACTGTGGACAAGCAGGTCATCGGCGAGCGGAATGGAAAAAAACAAAATCAGAAAATGCAGCGGAATTGCGAGACGTAAAACCAAAACATGCAAATCTAGCAACAAAAGACGATGAAAAAGGTGTTCTCGGCAGTAACTGAGACTGCTTCATCCCCGAGCTACTACATGGATCTTCGATTCAGGAATATCAGAACATTTGATAAATAATGCCAACTTGTTATTAAACAAAAGATCTTTGCCTAAAATTATTAAAATACGGATAGCGAAATCCGGAATTGAGCTAAACGCTAGTCATATTAATGAGAGTGAAGGAAAGGTTGATGTAAACAGAAAACAAAAACAATTTTGATTCAAGACGTTGTTGTGCCCCGATGGGAGGCACTGGAATTTTGGGATTTCGCCATCAAGGGCTTAGGAGCTGAGGATCGGGTTGGGAGCTGGTTTAGAGAAAGTTAAAATTTTTCATCTAAATAAATCGGTTTTATTCTTATATATATTGAGTCACTTTCTTGTCGGTCCCCTTCACAGTTGTGTGGATCACGGTATAGGGTTACATCGCGAATCGGATGTCGCGGTCATGGTCGCAAGATCAGCTGTGGCTTCGTCCGCGTAATAGTTTGAGTTGCGATTAGACTTAAGTTGATTGCGATAACTGTTCGGAATTGATCGGAGGTAATATCTGCTCGATATGAATTGATAGTAATGACTGCCCGCTGCGTATTCGAAGTGGTATCTTTTATTGCCTTCTGTTTGGTTTTTTTGGAGGGATCCCTTAGCAGATCATAGATATGACCATATATGGTTGTATCGCTTGTTTCGAATTGTTAGGCCGAAATGCAAATTAAGATCGTTCGATTGAAATTCCTTACATTTCCGGTGATTCGATTCTTTCGCAATCGCTTAGCCTCGGCGTGTCAGTGGCTCGCTTCGTCAGCGTTTCATACACCGCGTAACCTTATACGCCTTTCGCAATATCTCGCTACTCGTGTCTCTTTAAGCTATTTAATATTAATAATAATTCGGTTATAGCTATTTGGGCTATAATATCGTTCTCTATGTACAATTTAACTTTCTGTCTGTACCTAAACTGGAAATAAAAGGATATATAATACTTTTCGAAAAAGAAAAAGGTACTATTTTAAAAATAATAAAAAAGCAGCAGTTGCAAATAATAATCATAGAATTTATGAATTAAACTTTATAAACTGTTTATGCACGGCAAATGTATGTACAACTACTCCTGATCGGAATATGGCATAAATGTATGGATCACATTAATTTTACAGCCTCAAGAAATTAGCTGGAATAGAGGAAGATCTTGATATTAAACAATTCAAGATAAATGGCAATATTTGTAGCGCATGCGTTGAAGAGAAGCAAACAAGACTACCACACAATTAATGTAGAATACGCGCAAGACGGCCATTAGAATTGATACATAGTGATCTTTTTGGCCTAATAAATACTGAATCGTATAATGGAAAAAGGTATATTCTGACTTTTGTAGACGATTTTGCTCATTTTACAGTAGCATACTCATTAGAAAAAAAAGAACAAAATGGCACATTATTTCAAGAAATATAGCTATGGCTACGGGATCGTCCCATTTGCGCACCTTACGAATTGGACACGACAAAATTTCCTGACCGGACACAGATCCAATCGGACACAGTCCCGATCGGACACAGGCTCGATCAGACACAGATCCAATCGGACACAGTTTTGATTGAACACATATGATTGCAAATTGGACACCGACCTGATTGGACACAGGCCCGATCGGACACGGGCTCAATCGGACACTGTAGCATGTACTTTGTAAGTTGTAAAGCGAGGTCTACTCTGCCTACCAGTGGAGTGGGTGCGGGAGGGAAGCCCAAGGTCCTTGCATCACTCCGTGTGTGTGTGTGTGTGCGTGTGTGTGTGTGTGTGTGTGTGTGTGTGCGTGCGCGCGAGCGCGCGCGCTTGTGCTTTCTGTTTATGCATGTACTTTAGTATAGCGTCTGTGTCCGATCGGGTAGGTGTCCGATCGAACCTGTGTCCGATTGGGATTGTGTCCGATAGCAACAGTATGTGTCCAATCGGAATTGTGTCCAATTGGATCTGTGTCCGATCGGGAAATTTTGTCGTCCGATCTGTAATGTGCGCAATCAAGGCTCACTCATGGCTACAGCTCATTTTGATTCAAGAATTAGTAAATTTTGCTGCGATAATGGCAGAGAATATATTTCAGCAGAATTCAAAACTAAATGTGAAAGGAAAAAAATACGCATCGAATATACAATACCTTATGCACCACAGTAAAATGATGTGGCGGAAAGGATGAACCACATCATCATCGAACGAACAAGATGTCTGAATCTAAATTCGCGTTTAGGAAAACCCTTCTGGATAGAGGCTCCTTTGATAGTGGTATATTTAATAAATCGAAGCCCGACTGAGACACTAAAGCACACCGTTCCAACCGAATTACGGTATAGAAGCAGGCCAAATCTGGAAAAACTCAGAGTTTTTGGCTGTGTTGCTTATTTACACATGCCACAGGAACTCAATCCTGGAAAGTTTGAATCACGCTCAAAGAAATATTTTATGCTCTGTTACTGCTCCAATGGATATATATTGTGAAATCAGGAAGAGAATAAAATTTTGTACGGACAATATAGTGTTTAATGAAGAGAAATTTAAATTTGAACCAACTTACGTGGAAATGACAGTGTCATTCGACGGTGATAAAAAACTCGGAACCGAAAGAGACTAAACAACAAAATATTTTTATTTAAGATACGGAACAAACACATAAAGAAGAAACACAAAGTGACGTCAATGATGAAGAAACTGAAAGTGATCAAGAACTTTTACGCAGAAATGCGGAAAATTAAAAAACCTTCATATTTAACAGATTATTGGGTCTTACCATTACAAGTTGAAGCTTTTATAGAAGACGTGTCACAAAATTTTGAAGATATTAAAACGAGAGAAGGCATAAAAGATTGGTAAAAGCCGAGGAATTGAGAGTTATATGATCAAATAACATATGGTTTTTTACTGAATTGCAAATAGATATGTATGTATATATGTATAAATTTTATTGATTCTTCTATAGTATTACAATTTGATATAAAAATCTTAAAACTACGCCTTACTCTACATATCTCCATCCTTCCACCTCCTCCTAACCTTCTTTATTTATTTTCTGTCTCTCTTTGTCCTGTCTTCCTTCTACTTCTTATCTATATCTTATCTCTATTGCACTTTCTTAACGTATTATTTCTTATTTTTATTTCCACCTTATTCTACGCTTTAACTTAAGTGGACTTCCGCTTTTGTTGTATCTTTCCTCATTTTCTCTGACTCTTATTCCCATTTACTCTCTCACTTTCTCTCCTTTCTCCACCTCCTTTCCTCTTTTGCTTTTTCTATCTCCTTCATCCATTCCTCTCTTCTCCCTTACTTCTTAAAATTCCATCTACTGTCTCCTCTCTTTCCTATTTCTCCTATATATTCCTCACATGTTCCCATGTCTCTTCTTCTGTCCAAACCCTATGTTTCTTCTTATCCTCACACAGTATAACCCTTCTTTTATTTCATTTTCCATTCTGAATCTAATTATTTTTTCCATCTTTTCCATCAACTTTCCGCTTAACTTTTTAGATATTCTGGCACCCCTCACTCCTCTATATTATCCACTTATTATATCGCAATTCTAACTATTTTCCTTATCTTTTCTTCCTCTTGTATTTTTTTGTCTCTCTTCTCATAACCTATTTTTTCTTCTTCCCCTTCTTGAACCTCTTTTATTCTAAGAAATTCCATTCTTTCTTGTTTCGAACCCTCAATTATTTTCTTTCTCTTTCATCTTTTCTTCATTTCATCCAACACTTTCTTGCTATTTCTCTTTCTTTTTCTTCCTCTAATCTTTTCTCGAAATTCCACGCCCTTTTTCCTGCTCTTTCTCTCATTAGCTCTCTCTTCACTTCATCCCTTATCATGTATCTTGGAGTTCTCCAGTCCGTCCCTATTGTCCATTTTAAATATTCTTCATGTCCCCCTTCTACCTCTTTTCTCTCCTTTACTCCATTATCATCCATATCATCGTATCATATAGCCACAATCTTCTTTTCCATTCCTTTTCCCATAGTCTATTCCCTATATCTCCCTCATCACTATTGCCGCTTTTCTTTCTCTCTCCCTTACATGTACTCTCCCTCCTGTGCTCCGCTCTTTTGTACTGTGTAACCCAATCCTAATTATTTCACTGCCTTTAATTTTTTCTCCTTCCAACTCCAGTCTACCTTTCTTGTTCATCCCCCTCACTTCCTAAATCTCAATATTTTTATTTTTTCTACGTTTAATTCTAGACCCTTTTTTTCTAAATATCTTTCTATTCTACTCAGCATCGCTCTCATCCCTTTTTTTCTGCCAATATCACTACATCATCCGCGTATGCTAGTGTATATATTTTCCCTTCTCCCTTTTATTCCTTCTCAGCCTCCTTTTCTCATTTCTTCCTTTAGATCTGCCAGTAATATATTAAAAAGCATTGGGCTTAGTGAACAGCTCTGCCTCAGCCTCTTCGCTGTTTAGAATTCCTCTTCTGTCTTCTCATCTACTCTCATCTTACTTTTTGTTTCCCTTGCCCTTTTCTATCCTTACAACCAAAAAAAACCTTCTTTTCTCCCCCTTGCCCTCATTGCCCTCTATGCCCTGTCCATTGAATCAAACACCGTCCTCAGATTTATAAACATTGCCGTCATTTTCTCTCCTTTTTTACTTAGCTGCCTGTTTATTAGGTAGTTCAAAGCATAAATCTGGTCTATCTTTCTCATACGTTTCCTAAATCCTGCCTGGCTTTTTGACAGAATCCCTTTCGTTTCCATGTCCACTTTCAGCCTTTCGCCTAATGCTGTCACATAAATTTTATATAATGACGGCATCAGCGTTTCTCTTCTATAATTCTTTGTCTTCTCTTTCCTCTCTTTCTTGATTATAATTCCCTCTTTCCATTCTTCCGGCCAACCCTCTTCGTTTCATACCTTCTTACATACCTGCTATACTCAATTTTCTTAATCCACTCTTTTATACTTTCGAAATTTTATCGTCAACAATGCGCGCGAAACGCCTTCTTACGAGTCACATTCACGGTGACAAGAAACTTAATAGCTAGTCTAAAAATACAGATTTCGACGTGCTGCTGATCTTAAAGCTCTTAAAGATCGATTATCATACATATAGTCGCGATGTGTTTAAACCGGCAGCCACAGCAGTGGATTCTACTAGGATAAAGAGAAACTGTGAAAAAATGCCAAATGGCTTAAGAGCGACATAAATTACATCTCACGTTCGTCCTGCCTGCGGCTTGTTACAGAAAAATCGTTGCAGATAATAGCGTGTAAAAACGTCGTATCTCGCGTAATATATATCTGAATTAATTGGATTACACAAGAAGAAGATTAATTGAACGATTTGCCATGATCGATTGCAAACCGTGCAATACACTTATGGAACTAAAACTGTCCGCTGAAAACATAGATCAAGAGAGCTACATAAGCGGATCGAAACCTTATAGGAAAATCATCGGTTGCCCGATGATATCTGATGCATGGAAATTCGACCAAATATCAATCAACTATTATAGTCGTTTTCAGGAAAATTATACAGAATTTCATTGGCGTCAATTGAAACGAATACTTAGATATCTGAGAGGAACAGTTGATATGATCATCTATTTTCCCAAAAATATGAAACTAGGAATCATTGCTTATGCGGATTTTTCCGATAAGGAAAGATCTTTTTAATCAGTTCATGTATGTAAAAATCCGCTGGGAAAGCTAATGTTCAAGGAACTTCTAAAAACAATAACAGGCCACCAATAAAAGATCACCGTAAGTAAAAAAGTAGGAGAAATATTCCGCTTAATGAGGACGCTAGAATAATTTCTTTATTTTTAAAATTTTTGGAGGATCCCTACTTCTAAAAATTAAAGTACTTTTTCTTCGGAAAAGAACTATAAAAAAGGAGAATCATAAGACTTGATAAACCTCAGATTTTATTCACTCATCACCCTTATTATTACCGCAGTCTTATTTTGTGCTTTTGCATAATAAATTATGAGTTAAGTTGTGCAATCAATGTCCTCACTTCCAGACATCATTTCCAGAGCAACCTATCTGCAACCACGAATCGAGCATCGAGCCACCGACATGAGACAGAGCGAAACATAGCACTAATTCGCCATTCCTCCGACTCCGAATCGATGTTCTTAAAAAATAAGTCTAATTAAATAATTTTCCTTTTTTCTTCTTTTGTCTTATTTTTTATTTAAATCAAAACAATTCCGTAGAATGTTTTATTTTTTTCATCATCAAATCATTATACTTATTCTGTAATAGTCGTAATAAGTTTTAAGAAAATTTTAAAAACCTAATTTAACTCATATGCGAGCGACCAATTTTATATTTCCAACTATTCTATATACGCATGTTTTATACGTACACACTTATTCATTTATACATTTTAATTTTGATTCTATTTTCAAATTAAACATATTATATTGTAACTACTAGTCGAAGACTAAATATTAAAAATAGAATTTTTCCCTTTATTACTCTGACTGATGCTCTCCGCATTCATGTATCACTCGCGAGTAAATAAACGATCACACATACACACGCACACTCACATATCTTTACATGTTTATCTTTAGTTATATTTAATTTTTATGTATGTTAACTTCAATTATTTTTTTTACTAAATAAAATTATATTTTATTGAAATTTAATTATATTCTTAATTAATCCCGCCCATTTGTAATCTAAAGATCACACTTGGTTCCATTCCGTCTAAAAGAGATTAAGTTCTCTTACTAAAGAGGAATGAATACCGAACAACCAGAGTAATAGCAACCCTAGCGATTGATTTTCAGATGTGTGAATTTATTCGATCCCATTCCATAAGCATCTAAATTCGGAATAATAAAGAGTGGTTGCGTTCTTCCGTTGAACTCATCCTTCCTGGAATCTGGTAACAATATACATTTCTTTAACCATATGTATACTACAATCAATTTTTGTGCTATTTATTTTTGTTGTCAGTAAATGTATTTTTCTCTTCAAGTTGCGTTTAAGAATCCTCATATCAACAATATTTAGTGATTGCGACATGCAGCAATCATTCACAGTGATTCATCATTCGCTAAGAATCCAACTATATATAATGATAATTCATCGTTCAGCTATTAAATTTCTGTTCCATCTGCGCCGATTAATGAAATGAGTGATCGTCATTCAGCTACGTAGTATGTTTTTTTAAATGTACATTAATTTTGAATTATATTATAATTTTAATGTTATTGACATTGCGATTATTAAATTCTTAATTGGATGAAGTTCTTGTAAAAAGGCAACTCTTGGATTCTATCTCCTAAATTTCTTATATCAACATTTCAAGTTCTTTGAATCGACAACTATCGATACTATCTGGAAACATTAGTTCCACCTGAAGCAACAATGCCAGTATCAGAGTCAGAATATGATGAGGAATTTTGATCGTGATACAATAAACATAAGTTAGGAAGTGCAGTAACGTAAAACATAAGTTGTATAAACGTAGGTAGTTTTTTTGTAAAATGATCATTTTAGCAATTCAAACTGTTATAAAATCTAAACCCTTATATCAATTTTTATTAAATTAAATATCTAGCATTATGAACATTAATAAGATTTCTCTATAAAGAATCAAATGTCAATAAATGTTGGAATCAATGAAAAAATAATTCATTTTTAAGGGCGTGTGTAAAAATTCAGCAAACTGCTCGTGCGAATAATCACATATTAATATGAAATGATTTTGTCGACCTTTTTAAATATTTCATTCGTTTTTATTCATTGTTACTTATTAATTGCTTATACATTCTGCATTATTTCCTAAATAAAATATATTTGATTTTAGATATTAATCAACAAGTGAATAATATTAAACATCAGAAAATATAACTTATTCTGCTATGGTATCCAAATCGTGGAGTGCTTCATAATATTATTGAAAATATATTCCTATTCTTATATCCTAAAACAATAACAAAAAATGAAATAAATTTGCCAATAATTTAGAAATGTGTAAGTCTCCATTTTGATAAACACTACATTACTGGATTATGGACATCTCGTTAAATCAGAAAAAACGATGCTCGAAATCTTGAATAAAACCAAAACATTGCCAAATATTTTTAGATACATTTGAGAAATTGAACATATGCAATGGTATATGCAATGGCATATGCGCCGTTGATGTTTATCATCTGCAAACTGATAGTGTATTTTAATATTACCTTCAGCAATGGCAGAACAATGATTGTTCTTTAATTTCAAAAAGGAAAAAAGATGCTATAATTGCTTAAAACTACGGAAAGTACAATTACAGAAAAAGGCAAAATTTAAAAAATGCAAAATGTTGCATCGCAGCTCGTCAAACCATCAAATGGAAGAAAATAACAACAATACGAAGAAGAAATAGTTGCGAAAGACGTAAAAAGAAGTAAAAGCACTAAAGTAACATTAAAGAAATAACATTGTTACTGTAATTGTTGAAGGATAAAAAAAAGAAAATATCAAGGATCAATACTGAAAGCTTGAAGAGAAAATGTTCTGATTTGAACATTTCAGTAACTCAAAAATTGCGCTCAAGAAAGTAATAGAAGTTACGACAAAGAAAGAAACGAAAGATCGATGCTACACAAAGGAATGGATAATGTTATACATATTAATGAACATCCGCTCGCCGGACAGTGGTCAATCAGGGCCGTGGTCAATGTCAACGTGGTCAATCAGGACCGTGATCAATTGTAAAGTGGTCAATCGTGACCGTGGTCAATTGCAACGTGGTCAATTGCAACGTGGTCAATTGCAACGTGGTCAATTGTAACGTGGTCAATTAGGACTGTGGTCAATCGGGACCGTGGTCAATGTCAACGTGGTCAATCAGGACCGTGATCAATTGTAAAGTGGTCAATCGTGACCGTGGTCAATTGTAACGTGGTCAATATCAATGTGGTCAATCGGGACCGTGGTCAATTGTAACGTGGTCAATTAGGACTGTGGTCAATATTAACGTGATTAATTGTAACGTGATTAATATTAACGTGGTCAATCGAGAACGTGGTCAATCGGGACCGTGGCCAATCGGGATCGTGTTGCAACGTGGTCAAACGGGACTCTTCTATTGGCTCCACATTCTACATTAGATAAAGCATTATGTATTATATGCAATAAAGCCATCAGATGTTGTAAATCTAATTTAATCGAACATTCACAATTGGTCCAACATTTAGAAAAAATAAATTCTAGCAATTTAAACATTGATTCAGTTAATAGTAGAGTCACTCTCACATAAAGTAAAACAAGTCGAGATAAAATTAGCAGCATTTTTTGCTGAATATAATATTTCTTTTTATTCCGCAGATCATTTAATTCCACTATTGAAATATATCTAGCCTGAACATACACCTGAAGTTGTTATCATATATAACAGATCTTTCCGTGGCTAGAGATAAGTGCATAAAAATTATAACGAAAATATTAGCAAAACGCGAAATTGATAAAATTATTAAAAACATACAACAATCGTAAATTTTCAATTTTAATAAATAAAAGTACAGATATTTCGGTTAATAAACTTTTATGTATTCTTGTTCAATATGTTTCGTCTATAACTAAAAAAGTTACAACTCAATTATTAGATTTACTATTTATAGATACATCAGATTGTTTCGCAAACAAAATTTTCGAAATTTTTAAAAATATGTTAAATAGTAAAGAAATTTTTTTAAAAAATATTGTTGAAATGGTAAGTGATAATGCATCTGTAGTGATTGGATGCAATAATTCTGTTATGTCACGTTTAAAATTAGAAATACCAGGTCTTGTTACATTAAATTGTATTTGTCATTTATCCGCGCTTGTAGCAAATAGAGCATGTGAAAAACTTCCAGAGTCGTCCGAAAATTTAATTCGAGAAGTTGCAACTTATATCTCTGATTGTCCAAAAAGAGGTGCAATTTTAAGTGAATTTCAGAATTTTTTTAATGCAGAAAGAAAAAAGACTTTAAAATTATCAAGTACTCGGTGATTAGTATTACATAAATGCGTTGTTAAATTATTAGATAATTGGCAAAAATTTGAAAAAAAATATTTTTTTTTGGCAGTAGAAGATAAATTAAAATCCGAGGAGATTATTTCAAATCAATTAAATGATGATTTATTAAAAGCATATTTATTATTTTTAAAATAATCATTAAATTTTTTAAATTGTTTTAATGCTTTTTTTACCTCGTAATGTTATAATTCATACATTATGTGAAAATAGTCAACGATTATTTCGCGAAATAGCTCAAAATTTTGTAATTTTTAAATCTTTAGAGTGTATTATTGATTTAAATATAGATGACAAAACATTATCAAGATGTGAATAATATTTATGTTGGACCGAAAATTTTTTAGAAACATTATCTTCAGAACGCGCGCAAGAAATCAAATTAAATTGTCTAAATTTTTATATAACTGCAGTTCGTGAAATGTGGAACTGTATAGATACTTTTTTTGAACAATTAATGTTTTTACAACCAAAAATTGCTCTTTATGATGAAGCTAGAGTCAAATTTAGATTTAACTTTAATTACAAACGCGTATAGGACAAATAGATATAACAAAATTAGCTTTTGAGAAATTTGCCATCCGCTTTTAATGATAAAGAAAAAGTAGAGTTAGCATATTTAGAAATTAATATAATGTGGAAAAAAATATTAGAATTTAAAATTTTTGATGAGGAAAATATGTTTCCAAATTTAGAGTCGAAATTTAGTCGAAGCAATTCTTTCTTTTCCTCATTCGAATGCCTAAGCCAAAAGAATTTTTTCAATAGTTACATATGTCAAAAATAAAAAAAGAAATCGATTATCGAACGAGACTGTTTCCGCACAATACGATCAAGTTTTCAAGCTGAAGACATTAATTGTACGAATTTTGAAATTAATTCCGAACATTTAAACTTACATAATCCGCAAAATTTATTTATATAAAAAATCGAGCAACTTATCTGATGGTTTTTAATATGCTTAAATTTTTATTCTTTTTTTATATATACTATATTAAGGGGTCTGACCACCCTGGAATTTAAAAAAAAAGTTTTTTTTTTTAAATAATTTACTTAGAAGTTCTATCAACAATTTAAGTTGTCGCCGGTATTAAAATTCGCAAAACTGCCGTTATAGATATATATAGATATATAAGTTATAGATATTTCTAAATAGAAAGGTCGAGCCGCTGCGAGCACATTACATGTCCATGCTTGCGTATTATGTTACAGAGTCGTGTTATTCGCATCTCAATTCTTCGACGCGCAAAATTCGCACACAGCTGTCCTATTGTATTCTTTTGTAAGTGTTTACTGTAAGTATGAATACTGTATGAATTATCTGATTTGTTTGTCCTTGATGCCAAAGCCCTTATTTTGAATTTTGAGAGCGTTAATTAATATTCTGCAGGCAACATAGAAGCGTTACGTATAAATTATAATTCCGCATCAAAATGGAAAATAAAAAATCAGAGACTAAAGCTTATCTGGATGAAGAGGAGACAAAGATTAAAAAGAGGCAATTAGTAAATATTAAACGAAAAAGTCGCCCGTTCAATCGATTTGAAATGGAGCAGGAAAAGGCCAGTACTAGTCAATCAGTAAAAAAAAATTGAAGGCTAGCCAAGACATCGATGTAACGGTTTGTGCGACTTTTGAGTATCGGATTCTGAATTATGTTACTATTTTTTCGGCAATTAGTAACGTTAAATGTAAAAAATGCAACGGTGATGTGGAGTTCATGGAATCGAGCATTTGCGGTTTCGGTTTCAAATTAGTAATTTCGTGTATTTCCTGCGAACCAATCAGTGTCAATTCTAGTCCTCTCATCAACAACAAAGCGTATGATACAAACAGACGAATTATATTCGCATTCCAATTGTTGGGAATTTGTCTAAGAGGAATAAAAAAATTTTGTGAGATCATGGATTTACCGAATGTGATATACAAGTCGTTTTACAATATTGTCATCGAAAATATTTTCACTGCTGCAGAAAGTGTGTGTAATATGTCCATGGAAAATGCTATGAAAGAGAAACAAAAATTAACAACAGAAATAGGAAAAGGCCTAGGTTTGACTGTTTCTGGTGATGGAACTTGGCGTAAACGAGGCTTTTCTTCGCATTATGGCGTATCGACGATTATTGAATTTTACTGAAGCAAAGTAATAGATTTAATAAGTAATTTTTCTTACTGCAAAGCTTGTGAGTATTGAAATAAAAATCTTGATACAGTTGAATTCGAGTTATGGAAAGAAAATCACAAAGAAGAATGTTCCGTCAATCATGAAGGATCATCTGGAAAAATGGAAGTCGATAGCATTAGAAATATTTTCGAGGTCGATACAAAAGTATAATGTCCGTTACACAAATTACATCGGAGATTCAAAAACATATAAAGGAATTGTTGATGTTGAAATCCGTACAAAGAAAAAGTGATAAAAAAATGTATTGGCCATGTACAAAAAAAATGGGCACATGACTTCGTAACATGAAAAAAGCAAATAAAGATCTTGGTGCAAGAGAAAAACTAACCGATAAGCTAATCAACGAGCTCACAATATATTATGGTCTTGTTATTCGAAGGTTTTCTCACTTTAAAGATGAAATGAAAAAAGCCATTTGGACAACATTCAAGCATAAAAGCTCGACCGACGAAAAGCCGCAGCATGACAATTGTCCTCCCGGAGAAGACTCATGGTGCTCTTGGCACCAAAAATCAAAAGCGATCGGCATTTTGTCGGCATCATGTATATAAATACAAAAATTCTCTACCTCTAATCGTTCAAGATGCCATTCGATTAATTTATGAGGACATCAGTTCAGATGAATTGTTAGAGTAGTGTGAAGAAGGTTTTTCGCAAAATAGTAACGAGAGTCTCAACGCCGTTATTTAGTCAATGGCGCCAAAAACAAGTTCAAGTGGTGCGGAGATCGTCAAAATTACCACTTATATTGCTGCCAGCACTTTCAACGATGGAAAATTAGAAAAACATCTTGTTGATAATGAATATGTTGCATCTGAAAATCGGGAATCGAAGCTACGATTTGTGTATAAAAGTCGACAAGCAGCGTTGCGATACTGCGGAGATCCGAGTACAGAAAAACACGAAAGAGGCTCGCCAAGCTCGTAGATCATGTCAAAAAGAAGCTCACGATGCTCAAACAGCTGCCGAAGGAATCCTCTATGGGCCAGGAATCGCTGATTGAAGGTAAGCCAAACAAAAGCCGCACCATCATTTGAGTAATCAAACACTTTCTTTTGCGTTTATCTCGAAATTATATTTTTCGACCTTGTGATAAATTTCGGAAACTACCGATCCGATTGACTTGAAATTTGGACACAATACTCTTAGATACATTATCTATAATTTAGCGTACGATTTTTGCGATGAGTTAATTAATTATTCTTTTATTAATCTTTTTCTTGTCAAATTTCTATGAAAAATACGATTTTTTTTCTTCGACTCACCATTATTTACCTATAAATAGAAAAAAAAATCCGTACGCTACATTGTAGCCACATTATTTACGAATAAAAGCAAATTTTTTTCCTTTTTTTAAGATTTATTATAAATGAGATAAACTTACTGCCAGCTACGCACGTGGATCTCCACGTCAACAGTTGCAGCGCCGCCATTTTAAAATATTTTTTGTTAAAACTTATAAAAGACATTCTTAAAATCCTAATTTACTATGTGGCCAAAAATAAATAAATTTTGTTTTATACTTTCGAATTTACAGATTTTTTAAAATAAGCCCATTTTTCGAGCGGTCAGGGTGATTAAATTCCTTAAATATTCATTGTGTTTTTAATATTAATTATTTATTTATTTAATATATAATTTATTTTACTTTAATTATTTTGCATTTAACCGACAGTCAATTAGAATATCGTATTATTGTATTTAATGTTTCTTATTATCATGTTATAAAATAATAGTTATCTTTCACTTTTGTTTTGGGATTTTGTTAAACGATCGATCCCGCTGATCGATATCACATATTGCGTCGCTCGTATATCACGTTCGCGTGTAATACGTTTAATTTCAGTATTCAGATTTGTAATTTGTGAGAAATTATGAAAAGCTAACACATCACTCAATAAGTCCCCGGTCTGACACATATATGGCAACATTGTTGACAGACCCACGTAATTTCCGGGTAGTACTAACTTTCAAACAGTACAGTGTCAAAATTTCATGGCATTCTGATCGTTAGTTTAGAGGTTACAGTCGTTTTAGTGACCCCAGTTTTGTATGTTTCCCGCGTTTGCTCACACTGGACGATTCAGAGCGCTGTTTGGAGCTGTTCAAGAGAAATAAAAAGGTTTTTATGCGTCGATATGTGACAATGGATGAAACATGGATCCACCACTATACGCTGAGTGGACAACAGCCAGTGAAAGTCGTCCAAAGCGACCAAAAACTCAAAAGTCAGCTGGTAAGATTATGGCATCCGTATTTTGGGACGCGCATAGAATTTTGTTTATCGACTATCTTGAGAAAGGCAAAACTATCAATAGTGAATATTACATGGCATTATTGGATCGATTGAGTGCAGAAATTTCTTAGTTAAACCGGAGACTTATTGAGTGATGTGTTATATATTACGCAAAGAAAACCAGAGTAGTTCTATATAATCGTTAGAATAATTATTGGAAATATTGTCTATTATATATGACATATAAAACAACGGAAGAACGTCTTCCAAACTATCATGATCTCGCTGTAAGATTTTTTTGCGACAATATTTGTATTGCTTACGCTGAGGCAGATTATATTGTACGGGATAATTGTCGCGATCGCAAAGTGATTACCGTGGGTTTGAGGAGTTTTATTAATTTTATCGCGGCCTGATTACGTCGCGCTCAATGAAAAATCCTTACAGGAAAAGCGAGCGTAAATTCCCATACACGGCAAACTGATACTTTTGCGCCCGATTGCGCTGATCTTCGACTTGTTATTATTGTCCAGTATATTTAATCGCCACTTAAAATTGAGGGCGACTATTATTTATCTGTCGGTGAGCCGCGCGCCTGGTAGTGTGCGTTCAGATGTTACGACGGCTTACCGACATGCTCCCGGTTGAAGATCGGCGATAATTGGCTAGACTTCACTCAATAATAACTGTTTAATTAAGCATTATAAAAAAAATGATATAGAACTTCTCTTCAGTTTTGCTTGCTCTATCTGCACACGACAGGTGATGCGATTGACGCCGGACACCCTATATTATAACCGTGTGTATATATATATATATATATATATATTGTGACGTTGCCGTCCCGCGCGCGTCCATTGGATCTCTCTCCGATCGCTGAGCGCGGAAAACGCATCCGCGCCAGTCTCAAACATTAGATCCGTATCAAAATCTCCAGAGAGGCGTTATTTGTCGAACTTATTTTGTCTTTTAATTTTATTATTATTTTCTTATTTCGATACAACACGGGAGCCTTACCGGAGGAGCTTGAAAACGGATCAAACACAACGATCACAACAACTCGGAAGACGACCTTCAGGGGAACGAAAGAGAAAAGGAATTATCAACTACCGCAGGACCGTGCGGAGACGTGCCCCGAAGGACTCCGAAGGAGCTCAATCGCCGAGAGGCAAGGCGGGAAAAGAAGAGGTTCACGAGGAACACTATTGCGTTTCTCGCTTCCGAGACCCCGGCGGAAACCGCCGAGGCCCTCTCAGATGGGCCCCGTGAAAAATATCGATCGCGATCTCAGGGGTGTATGCACCCCAGTACACTCATGAGCGTGCCGCCAAACGGCGGCCTCGCGTGTTATCTCGTTGGCCGTGATAACACGCACCCTGATTGCGCATCCCCGGATGGCCCGGCGTTACCGATTCTAGATCATGGTGTTCCCGGGTCAGACTGGCACGAGCGTGTGCGAGAGTAGGACGTGTTTTGGGGCGAGCGAAACGAGCGTGCGAGAGCGGAGAGACTCAGGCCGAGAGAGGAGAGAGCTTGCGGATTTCCGTGGACGAGGCCGAGAGACTCTGCCAGACTCCGGGACTTTCAGAACGAGAAAGCTTCGATTCCGGTGAGGTTATCCCGCTACGTATTAGCCACGCATGTTCGCGATATCGGGAGCGCATCATTCTGCCATCGTGATCGTAAGAGTGTTGTGTTTGCGTCCGAGCTCCGCTCGGAAACTTGGCGATTATCGCGTCGTTGTGGTCTAATTATATTAGCGATTCGAGCCCCGAAATGTCTCGAGGATTGGACTCACTAAGTATTGCGCGCTTTATATCGTTCGTATCGTCTCTCTGGAGATCGCGGACCGGGACTACAGCGTAATATATTAGTCGCACAATTTCTCGCCCGTCTAGGGTCTAAGTCGTGTACGTGTGAGTGTGTCTCGTGATTAGGTATTCTTTGTTAACTGTCGAATGTGAGAGTGTTTCATG
>JBCAUJ010000046.1:1215128-1262810 GCA_038406275.1 Cataglyphis albicans
TACGCCTTTCGCCATATCTCGCTTTAATAATAATCTTATTAATAACTTTTAATTACTTTAAATTAATAATAATTCGGATATAGCTAGTTGGGCTATAACAATGCATAAAGACAAACATTACATAACAAAAATTGAAGTAATGCAGTCTACAAACTATCATGCAAGGATTGCAATGCCTCATATGTCAGGCAAACAAGTAGACTCCTGAAATCTTGAATCACAGAACATAAAAACCATATCAGGAAAAATACCACGCAACATTCGGTCATCACGGATTACAGGTTCCAAAACCATGAATTCACATGGGATAAAGTGGAAGTTTTGAATGAGGAACGCATATACGGAAAGCATCTGATGTCGGAGATAATATTCATTAAAAGACAAACCAATAATCGAAACCTACAAAACGACACTGAAAATTTACACCAAGTATATCTTATCGTTGTAGAATTTATCAAAAAATTGAATTCTTTTGATAGGTTTTATTTTACATGTTTTATCTCATTTAATTAACTTAACTGTAGTCATTTTATTTCAATAACTTATTACAATTCAATTACTTTTATTTTGATCTAAACTAATTTATTAAAAAATAATCAACTGAATTTATTAATTTATTTAATTTATTTAATTTATTTAATTTATTTAATTTATTTAATTTATTTAATTTATTTAATTTATTTAATTTATCTAATTTATTTATTTCATTTACTTTTTAGTTTTGACTTAATTTAATTCATTTTATTTATATCTATTTATTTTATTTATTTTTAATAGTGACTTAATTTAATTTATTTACTTCATTTATTTTTAATTTTGATTTAATTTAATTTATTAAAGTAATTAATTAAATTTATTTTACACATATCTTGTATTATCTATCTTTCATTTCTCTTTATTTCATCTTTTTAATCATCATTTAATTTATCCATATACATGTTGTTCAATTTTAATCTACTTCAACTCATTTATCATGTTACATTCTTTGAATGCAGCAGGGATGATAAAACTTGTCAGAAAAATTTAAATTAATCAAACAGATTTTAATTGTAAACGGATAATACACCTCATAAGCTAAAATAACATCAATTTTAATGTTTATAATCAATCAATAACAATTGTAAAATAATAATTCTAATGTTTATAGTTTAATATTTATAATCAATGCTCAACAGATCAGCGGTTGTAGTTACACAATGTGAAACTAGTAAATGTAGCTAACGTTTCAAATAAAATCACATATTCGTTTTTAATCTCGTATTCGCGGTGCCTTCGACCAGCTTAATATTAACATCTCTATCTATATAAACAAATCATCCACGGCTGAAACTAAATTCTACAAATAATGTACACAAGTGCACTGTTGACAAACGCACACCATGTACGTTTTCATAATTTTATATCTTTATAATTTTATATTTTATTATTCTTATATTTAATCCATGTAATAATAAAAATAAACCGTTTATAACACATTCTATTAAACAAATTTTGACAAATGCTGAAGAAAATCCGAACTAGGAACATACAATAAAACTGAAACATACAATAAACAAATCAAACAAAATTATATTTTCTGATTTCCGTGCCAAGTTTTTAATTAGCTCATTATCCCATTAATAATACTTACGTACAAGAGCTTTACTTTACTAAGAAAACATTTTTCTTCACTCACACACATGCATGCATATATAAAATTTTAAGCACATTTATTTGTAAAAGAAAAAAATAATTGACAATTTAATTTTAAATATATTAATATCAACTTCGTCATTCTAAATCTATCATTTTCTTTTTTGAATAAATTTTAACTTTTAAAATCCGAGTAACTTATTAATCTGATCTCTTTCCTGAAATCCTTGGAATCAGGATCCCATTCTGGATAATAGGGATTCAATTTCTTTATTGAAAAGGGACCGCCGAGCAAACGGCCTACAGATAGTGTTAGAGAGATCCTTCCGGTCGTTAATTTATCTCAGGCCTGGTCAATTTGCTCGACTTTAAGACACACATATGTCTAGAGTATGCCTAAAGAATAAGTAGATTACGCTCTCCCTGATTTGCCATTCATCGAGTCTGAATATAACAGATTAGAAGACGAGAAAAAAAAAGAAATATCAGGAAATTGGATAAAGATGAAGGAGAGATGGAAAAGAGAAAGGATAATAGGAGCATGAGGATAATAGGAACAAGAGAGAAAATTTTTAAGAGAAAGAGCTATGTAAGAAGGGGAAGAAGAAAAAATGAGTTATGAATTATTAGAGGAGAGAGACATGAGAATGCAGGAGGAAGAGAGGAAGAAGAAAATAGAAGAGTCGAATTACAATAAATGGTATAGAAAATTGAGAAGAGTAGAAGTGTCAGAGGATCTAGAAATATTATTATCCTTCTCTATCTAGCTTCCATTCAAGAGGCTAGATAGAGAAGGATAATAAGATTTAATTTGGAAAAGAAGGCAGGAGAGAAAGATTATATTGGAAAAGAGAAGATAAGAGAAGTTGTTGCATTTAAGGAAGAAAAGAGGAAACATAGGAGCATCTATGGAAAGGGTTTCTAAAAGGAACATGAGAAGAAAGATTTGATAGGATGTTGTGGAAAGAATTAGGAAAGAACGAAAATGAGAAGAGGAATGGACGAATGAAAAGTAGAGAGGGGGAAAAGAAGGAAAAGATAAGAAGTGAATAAAGTGGAAGGGAAGTAAAAATATGGTGAACGTGCAGTGCACAGTGTGTGAGTGTGTGAAAGAGAATAAAAGAATATGAATGAGAGAAAAAAGAAAGAATAAGAAAGAGAAAGAGAAAACGTGAATGTGAGAAAATTAAGAAGTATAAAGAAGTAAAAATAAAGCTTATAAGTGCATAAATAAAGAATAAATAGTATAAGAAAGCGAATAGTAAAAAGAAGAGAGTATGTAAGTAGAGTAGAATGTAAGATAAAAGTAAGTAGATTGTAAGATGTAAGTATTAGACGGACAAGATAGAGAGAAAAAGAAAGAAAGAGAGAGAGAGAGAGAGAGAGTAAAATAGAAAAGGATAGAGTGCTGCGGAGACAAAAAATTGTAGTTTAAGTCTTTAGGTTAAGGAATTTATTAAAAGTGTAATCTCACAGAATCAATAAAGTATATACATACATACATATATACTAATTCGGATATTATACAATTGAACATTATTCGATTAGATGTACTGTTGTCTTACGCGGTATTGAATAATATATATTATAATATCCATAAAATCTAATTGAATCTAATTGAATAATATATAATATCCACAAAACAAGTTGAAATAAATTGATAATTATGTATACAGGATATAATAGAAAAATATATGGAGCATATTGCATTCGTCTCTGTTTCGTTCTTGTGTATGAATCGTCTATGGAATTTATCTTTGAAATTTGCTGTACCCTGAGAGATTATCCTCTAACACGTTGCTAAGGATTGTTTGAAAAACAACGGCGAAATCTTGTGAGAGTCTCGCAATGAATGTAATGCGGATCTGTTTGCTATTTATGATATTAAGATTATCTGTTCTGTGTTTTGAGTAATTCTGAGTTCTATTAAAGTTCTTTTTGTTCTTTTTTAAAAGGAAATTATTATTTATAACGTGGGACGCGAATGCCATCAGTTGTATTGCGCATTTCGATATATATTGAAATAGATTTGCGAATGCAATTAGATATATAATACCATTAGATACAGAACAACAATTCAAATAAAAAAGTTCTGAATCGTCTAAGCTTTCTTTTTGTTATTATATTATATTAAAGTTAACTAATCAACATCTATTTACACCGGAAAACCATCTTTCTATTCTCCGATTCTATCTTCTCTGCTTTTCTAAGTAACTTTAACATTGTATGACAATGAAAAGAAAATTCGGATTAAAAAATGTTTAAGATTTTTTGATTTGATTGCTGTATGCTGCATCTGATGATGTGTTCCATATATGTTTTTTCAATTGCACCCTGTACTGTTTATATAGATTTATGTATGTATATTGTATATCATATGTATATTCCATACATTTACTTGATGTAAATGCAAAAAAATGTGAAATACAAAAAATGTAAAATAAATATGAAAATGTAACCGGAATAATGTACATAAAAAATCCGAAGTATACAAATATGAGCATGATTAATACAGTTTGTATATACAGAGTTCAGTCAGATTTCGAAATTTTGTAGGAAATTTAATTCTGAACAAAAAGTTTTTAGAAAACATGGATTGAAAAATGCTTCCTTAAAAGTTAGCGCCCAAAGCTTCTAAAATCACAGTTATTTTATACATTTTTACAAATACCAGGAAAAGTATGCGTTTTTCAACAAAAAGTACTGAAACAAAATTTGTAGAAAATTGAATTAAATAAGATTAAAATAATTGTAATCGTAAGTTCCATACGTTTTGAGATAAGTTTTAAATGTACAAAAAAAATGTTTTTTTGATTATCGACCGTAAAATTTTTTAAAAATATTCTTCATTTATGCTATTATGATCTTAGTTAATTTTTAATGTTTATCTTGCTTGTTGATTACTCTGTTAAAAGAATTTTACTTTTCTGCATTGTTTAACCAATCATCATAGAAAGATAAAAGGAAGAACCATAAAAGAATGAAAGGAAAAATAAAAGGTGAAAAAAATAATACTTAAGAAGATGGAAAAAGTCGGGATTATCGAACCGTCCCGAAGTGCGTGGAGTTCGCCCATCGTGGTCGTCCGGAAAAAGTGTGGGACTGGAGCGGTCAGTCCCGGTTCTAATTCCACCATGATCGGCGGTGGCAATGCGGGGCCCATAGGGACCAAGATTTGGGACGTGGAGAGGCCGGGTGTGGTGTCCGGTCTTCGGTCCTTGTCTGCTTTAGTTGCCGGGCCGGTGACGGCGGATAGCTTCGGCTTCGGCGGCAACTAGCTAGTGGCGGCGGTGGTGTGGCCAGCATAGCCGCTTTTTGATTCGGTTCTCCCGGTCGGACCGCTGTATGGTGGTGCCGCCTTTTGGTGGCCGTGGCGCTGGTGGTGGTCGGTCGATCGGCCGTGCTTCCAGCGTCTCGGGCCCGTAGGCCGGCTCGGTTTCTCCGAAGAGCTCGTTGATCTCAGCTAGAATGTCCTGTTCGAGGCTCATCATTCTGCCGTTTTGAGCGGTCAAATCTCTGTTTGTCGTATTTATGTGTCTGTTTTGTTATTTTCCTCGGTGTCCTTCTTGTCGCTGTTGTCGTCGTCGAGTGTCTCCGTTTTGTTGTTGTTTTCTTTCAAAGCGGGTTTAAGGTCCTGTGGATGTGTATATGCCGGTACCATTTCCCGCTCTTACTTCGGAGGTCGGCAATTACGGGCGAGATCATCCGACGTACTCCTAGTGGTCCGATGAACTTCGGTGCGAGCTTTGCGTTGAAGGCGTTTGCCTTACTTGACAGTGGGTGCTCGCGTTTCTAGATCGCATCGCCGATTTGTGGCCGCCACTGCCTTCGCTGCAGGTTGTAGTAATGCTCCTGTCGCTGGAAGTTCCTTGCTAGGTTGATTCGCACCACCTCTTCGGCCTCCTGTATGCGTCGTTGGATGGTGTCGGGCGTCGGAGCCCCTGAGTTTCGGGGGAGGGCTGGGGTAGGGGGTATTAATTCGCGGCCGTAGTTGATGAATGTCGGCTTATACCCGGTAGCGTCGTGTACGGCGGTGTTGTAGGCGAATTGCAGCGCCGGTAGTGCTTCGTCCCATTCCCGGTAGTCGCGATCGACGTATTGGGCGATCATCGTTTTGATAGTTCGTGCGTTCCACCGGGTTACAATGTGGGGCGCGGACGGGCGCGGTACGGTGTTCTACGTTAAATGCCTTGAAGCGGGCGGCTAGGGGCGCAGATTTGAACTGTGTCCCGTTATCTGTGATAATGATATCGGGGCGGCCGTGACGTAGTATCACCCTATTAGTGATTTCGCTGGTTACCGTCTTGGCGGAGGCTTGTCGGAGTGAGGTGAGCTCGGTCCACTTCGAATAGCGATCCTGCATTATTAGGAGCCACGTGTGGCCACGGCGTGATCGCGGGAGTGGGCCGACGAGGTCGATCGTGACGTGTTCCCAAGGGCGGCTTACGTTCGTCGCGTGTAAGGTTCCGGCCGGTTTTTGCTGCACTGGTTTGTGCGTTAGGCAGCCCGGGCACTGTCGGACCTACCTAGTGATGTCTCGGAACATCCCGGGCCAGTAGCACCGTTCGGCGATTCGGGCGATAGTCTTCGCGACTCCCCCGTGTCCGGCGGTGGGCGCGTCGTGGAACTGGTGTAGGATGTTGGCCCTTCTATCGCGGGATGCACACCTTCCACTGTTCTTCGGTGAGGTTATCTTTGAAATTAAGAGTGTGCAATTCGTGCCGGTATAGTTCGCCCTTTCTGATACGGTAATCTAGATGAGCGGCGGGGTCGCGACGTGTTTCCTCCATTTTCTTGGTGTACCAGCGGCAGCGGACGGTCTGGATTGCGCTCACCTCTGGTTGGCGGGAGAGCGCATCAGCCACGCGGTTAAGTGCGCCGCGGCGGTATTTGATGTCGTAGTCGTATTGCTGGAGCTCGAATAACCAGCGGACGAGGCGGCCAGTTATGACTTCAGTTTTTGAAGTCAACGGAGCGATTGATGGTCGGTAATGACCGTAAAGGCATAGCCCTCCAGATAGTTCCGCATCCGGCGGATTCCCCATACGACCGCGAGACATTCGAGCTCCGTCGCGCTATAATTTTTCTCGGCACCAGTTAAGGTTCGGCTCGCGTAGGCAATTACCCGCTCACCGTCCTCGTGGTATTGCGTGAGGACGGCTCCGAGGCCGCTGGTACTCGCGTCGGTTTGTAGGAAGAACCGAGGGTTGAAGTCTGGACACGCGAGTACGGGTGCGGTGGTCAGGGCATTTTTTAGTCGTTGGAACGTGGCCGATTTGTTTTCCACCCATGGGGAATGCCGGCTGGAGGCCTCCCGCTGGTGCGGGCGTTCTTTTTCGTCAGACGCGTGAGGGGCGATGGTCGAGAAGTTCTCGATGAATCGTCGGTACCAGGAGGCCATGCCTAGAAACTGGCGTATTTGCCTGACCATCCGTGGATCCGCCCAGCTGGCTACCGCGCTGACTTTTTCTGAGTCGGTGTGAATTCCGGCGCGTCTACGACGTGCCCCAGGTATTTTAGTCGATCCACACAGAATCGGCACTTTTCGGGGTTTAGGCGGAGCCGGGCTACGCGGAGGCGGCGGAAAACTTCGGCGAGTAGTTCGAGATGCTGCTCGAATGTTTGGCTGATGACGATAATGTCGTCGAAGTATACAAATACGTTCGGCTCGAGGGCGGGGCCGATGACGGAATCGAGCAGGCGCTGAAATGTGGTGGGAGCGGAGTGTAACCCAAAGGACATGACCCGGAACTGCATTAGCCCCTTCCCCGGTACGGTGAACGCGGTGATCGGCCGGCTCTCCAGCGCGAGTGGTACTTGCCAGTTCTTGAGGTCCAAGGTGGTGAGGTATCGGGCCCCCCTTAGCTTGTCCAACGTGGCCGTGACTTGCAGTAGCGGATAGGCGTCCTTCTCCGTGATCTCGTTGACTTTTCGGAAGTCGACGCAGAAGCGATGCTTCCCGTCCTTTTTCCGGACGACCACGATGGGCGAACTTCACGCACTTCGGGACGGTTCAATAATCTCGGCTTTTTCCATCTCCTCTACTTCAGCGTCGATAATGGCCTGCATGGCTGGGTTGCGTGGCCGATACCTTTGTTTTGTCGGCATTCGGTGCTTCAGGCGGATCTGGTGTTCGACCAAGGGGGTTGGCCCGGTGACGGCTTGAAACTTGGGTAGTTCGTTTTCCAAGAAAGCGCGTAGCCGTTCACCATCCTCGGTTGTGCCAGTGGCCAAACCGCCGGTCATTCCGCAGGTCGGGTACTGTCTTTGGCGGATTTTTCGTCGAGGCGGGACGATGTTCAATCCCAGTTGGCACCATAAATTCACCCCGATGAGCATGTCTTCCCGGAAGGATGGTAGAATGGCGAATGTATGCGTGCGCCCTTGCAGGTGGAGGGGCGCTTGGACGTAGCCCCGTGTCGCGGCATGTGTGCCGCGTCGGCCATCCATATTTGGCCTTCCGTCAGGGTCGGTTCGATACCCTGTTGTTGTATCCTTTCGACCGTCTTGCGGTGTCTTTCGGTGCTTTCCAAACTTCGCGGGTCTCCTGCTCGATCGAATTCGGCGGTTTCCTCGAGCAAATCGCTGAGATCGTGCACGTCGCGGCGCTTCACATATCTCTTATATTCGGGGCGCATGTTCGCTTAGATTCGCGCAAGCCTTTGTTTCCGGGTGAACCCCCCGGCGCGGCGCATCATGGTCATCATCGCGTCAGCGTAGGGCGCACACTTCTCAGTTTCGCGCTGCCGCCGATCGGCGATCTGCCGCTCTAGTTCTTCCTGGTAGCGGAAAGTATCGGCGGCGGAAGGCGCGACAGAAGTCTGCCCAGGTCTCCTAGTCGCAGCGGTTATTGCGGGCCCAGGCCAAGGGGTCTCCGCGTAATAACTCCGACAACTCTCTTAATAATTGCTCGCCGGAGAACCCGTATTCTTCGCGCAAGTCGTTGGTGCGTTTGAGGAATTCCACGGGGTCGCGGCCGTCAAATGGCCGTCCCCATTTCCTCAGCTGGTTGAGGATCGGGTTGTCCGGCGTACGGTCGGTGGAGATTGTCGGTGGGTGCACCTCGATTCGTGGCGTCTGAGGTGGACCGCGGGTTTCCCTGAATTCTTCTGGGTGCGCTTCGACATGTGCGCGCATACGGCTACGTATCTCGTCGAGCGTGCCGATCGTGTCGAGGTCGTACGTGGCGGCAATCACGGTGAGCTTCTCCTTAGAGAGCGTGTACATCCATGTCTTCCTGTCGGACGGGCGGTTTGAGCTGACCAGGCCTCAAGAAAAAAAAACAGACTGTGTTTCGCGGACGGTCCCTGTTTGGGCGCCAATTGTAACGGGCCGCATCACGAGCGGTGTGGTGCGGACAGCGCAATCGGGATCAGGGTTCGTGAACGGGTTGAAACACAGTAAGTAACGTTGGTTTGAGATACGTCGTTTATTTGCCTTTCGAGGGCAATGGTCAGTGACTACAATCTACTATTTACTATTTATTTACGGGTTTTTACACGTTACTCGCTTCTAACAGTCGCACTGTTATGACGCCGGGCTAGACGGGTTTTTGTGCGTCTCGTCAAGTGCCTCGCTTCGTGGCGCGGGGCGCGTGCGGTGAGCCTGGCGCGTGTTTTGTCGTTGCGTACTGGTAGGTGCGCGGTGCGTGCACTAAGGCGGACGCGTGTTGTCACGGTGCGTGATGCGAGCGGATTCGATATATCGCAATGCAATATTTGCAGGTGTGCGTAAGATCACGTACAGGTAGTCGCCAGATGATCGGCGCGAATTGCAGAGCGTCGGCCTGCAGTTGGTGCGGGCGTCGGTGTCGAAGACGCGGCGCGTGTTCCCAGACGAGGTTCGAAGGAGGCGCCGTGCGCGGAGTTTGGACGGTCAAGTGTAAGAACCGTAAGACTCGAGAATACTCGAGAAGAGTGGCGAACTCGTCCACTCTTGGTCTTTTACGAAGGCGTGTGACGGGAGTCGTCTTTGGGTCAGATAGTCGAGAATTCTCGACGGAGGCTGCAAACATGTCAACCTCCGGTTTACTGTCTTTTGACGATTTCGGAGCGGATTCTGGAATTGTCTCGTACGTACTGTTCGAGCGGATTTGGTTACCGGTCTGGTACAGATCCGTGATCTGTCGGGTTTTTATACCCGTTCGGTTATGGCACCCGCGTCGCTCTCGTCCCCCTTGGGGTGAGGGTAGCGGCGCGGGGTTTCTGCGTTCGGCGTTTTCCGGGAGCACTCGGCGATGCTTGGAGGTCGATTGTTTGTTTCTCCGATCGTGTCTATGTTTATTAAAAATAGGGCGCTAAGCGCCTCTGCCTTTGCCCGGCTGGTGTTCGCCGGGCGGCAGACTTCCGACGGGTGACGTGTCGGGAACGATAAGGTGACGCATCGTTACAACTTAATAAATTTGTTGAAAAAAATTAATAAAAATAAAATAATTCTTTTTAGACTAAAATAGCACATAAGATATAGAAAATAGAAAATAAATAAAAACGTGATATTATTTTTAAAATATCCTTCCTCTCCAGCTTTAATACGCTTTCAGCATCGAGTAGTCTTGTCGCTTTACGGAATTCTTCCCGATTTAATTTTAGTTGATTGAATGCCGTGTTTATCTATTGGATCGAATCAGATGTTCATCATTAGATTGATGTTGACTAAATTTCATTTCTGATTCTTCCCCATAAATAAAAATATAAAAAGATTAAAATTAGAGAAGACCTAACTGGTCATTTCATCAGGTCTCTAACGGTCAATCTACTTTTCCGAAATCTATAACAGTGGTTTAGTTAATCCTTAAGGCTCCTATTAGTCGATATTGAAATTATGGCGCCTATATTGAAATTATGGCGTCACAGGCAAGACTGCTAAGAACATGCTGAGAATTTTTGCATGCTATTTTTAAAAAGATATTTTAATGAAATAACAGATTGCTTTAGTACTTGTAAAATTGTTCGAAACTATGCTTTTTTCTTGATAATTAGTAAAATGTTGTAAAATTAGTGTGATACAAAACATATGTTTTAGCATAGTTTTCGGACAATTTTATGTGTACTAAAATGTGCTAAATCCATAGTGTTGTTTTATCAAAATATCTTTTTATTTTAATATTTAAATTGGCACGCAAGAATTCTCAACGTGTGGTTTTTTCGCCTCTAATGTCAAATTCCAATATGGCTGCGGCGAGTAGTTGTGTATTGTTCAGGAATCTTAACAATACGAGTTATGCATCCATTCAACTGCAGCCAATTGTCATAATGATTAGGCACATCTTGCAATAGATCATTATTCAAAAATTGTAAAAATTGTTGCAATATTTTAATGAGGAAGAATGTGAAATCCAATTAAATATTCATCAATCATTCCTGTTCAAACATTGAAATTGAAATTCAGACTTCTAAGAAGACGATATCAGAGGAAAATAAAGATTCATTTTGCACTAGTGAGAGTTATGGTAATTGAAATAAAAAATAAAACACTCTCGTCCTAGTAAAGATGCTTTTGTCTACTCATAGAATTTTTAATAAAATATATATATTTTCCCAAACGAAATCTTCTTTGATAATCGACAGGGGAAGTTTTTGAATTGGTGTAAAATAATATAAGTACATATCCAATTCATGAGCTTCAAATTGTGGTTCCGGAAATCTTCAAATTTACAGAAGCACGATGGGTATTAATATTTGGGTTTATCTCCAAATGTCTTGCAATTCTTTTTATTGTTTTAGCGTTGCAAACAGGGTCCTACACCTCAGACAATAAGAGAATGATCTTGTTTTCCGTAAATGTCTATGCGTTTCAATAAAAGCAAAGTGATGTGAGGATGTATCCCATTTGGATACATAACGATTGAACATCGTTCGATTAGAAACGCATTATTGGAAACGTTTTATTGAACACTGCTCAATTGGACATCGTTCAATTGGATACCGTACGATTGGACACACACATTGCACAATTGGACACAGCACGATCGGACACTACACTATTCAATACGTACATTGCACGATTGAATACCGCACAATTGGACACCGCACGATTGAACACCGCATGATTGGACACCGCACGATTGAACATCGCACTTTTAGGTTAGGAAATAAGGTTTTAACAAAGATTTTATAACTTTCTCGATTCAACTATTTATTGTAAAAATTGTACCTGTAGATTCCGAAAATTTTCAGGCACGTTCTACTTCGATTTTCTCTCTAAAAGTAAAGTTATATCAAAACTGCGGAAAATTTTAGAGCTTTATCGACTTGAGGTCATAGAGCAAATCTGGCAGTGAAGTTAGAAAAGCACCTTTTTTATACTGCAAATTTGGAATGAGCCAATAAATCATTACGCGGTTCGAGAAGACACTAAGACGGAAGTACTCGGCGATGATAAACGCTGTTAGGATTTCAATCCGTTTAGAGGCGGTTGATTTGGCAGGCTATAATAGTAGCCGTTCGATTTTATTTTAAAAAAATTAAAAAAGGCAAAGGCCTTCTTTTGCCAAATTGTTAAAGTAGCGAAAGTTTCTTCTGGCAAAAATTAGCTAACAATGAGAGATGCATCAGTACAAAAAAATAGGTTTGCAGTTTTTATAATAAAAACTAAACTGGAAAAGATTAGATAAAAATTGGAATAAAGTGGAATATTGAAAAAAGTAGTGGGAATTCCTCACTAGGGAGATAGATGAATAATTATAGGTAGGTTGCCATCATCCCTATATACCGATGAGTGGATAAATTAAAAGAAATTCAAGGGAATTAATTGTATTGAATCAAATGTGATCCAAAAAGAAAATTTGGACAATGGATAATATATTATTGCGATCCTGGATTTCATCCCTATATTAAAAATATGCCCGCCTTTGAGCGCATTATCAAGGAAATTTTTCAAAAACACAGACAAGTCAAAGTTATAGCAGCTGTCAAATGTATGATCGTTTTTGGGACAATTCCGCTTTTCATGTTCAAATATTATACGAACCAAATTAATAAATTAAAATTAAAAAAAAACTGGCAATCAGAACCAAGCGCAGTAATTGGAGCGCAATGTGTTTTATTGTGTATGATATATTCTCTATAAAAACTAAATAGAATGTTTAGGTCTCTTCTTTGTATCATCTTCAATGCAAAATAAATTAAATTAGCTGGACTTCTGTTTTTTTGGTAAGCAAATGAGAGTGTAGAGAAAAGTGTGTTCAAAAGAAAATGAAGAGAAGATAAGATGAGGAACAGGAAGTGAAAGAGAGCATGAAGGGCAAAGTGCATAAAGGTGTACAAATAGAGAGATGAGTGAATATAATATAGAGAGTTGAGTAAAGGATTGGAATAAAGGAAGACAAAAATTGAGAGAATAAGAAAAGTCGGTAAAAAGATGATAGAAGCAAATAAAAGCATGGTAACAGGAAAAGAGTAAGGAGAGGAGAAGGAAGACCTGTGGGATAATGCCTGGAAGTGTGAGGATGAAAATGGATCGAGCTAAGATCGAACACATAGTAAATAGATGTGAAAATGAGAAGACAAGACAGAAAGACAAGTGATACGGTGAAAGGAACCGGATAGTAAGAGCAGGAGAGAGTAAGTGATGTGAAAATTAAAGGTGAAAAGGTACGTCGGAAAGAAAGAAGAGAAAAAAAAAGAACAAGGACTGAAGAAAACAAAGAAAGGAAACGGACAGAATGAAAAAGATAGGTAATAAAATATGGAAAAATGGATGAAGAACTTATTGGAAGAATGAAGGAAGTAAAGAAGGAATTAATATTCTGAAGAAAAGAGAGAAAGGGAGGAAGGAGATAAAAAGAGGTTAGAGCAACGACGATATCAGAAGAGGAGAATTGAGTGGAAAGAGAAAAGAGGAGAAAAGATGAGAAAGCAAAGATGCCGACCTTTGCTTTCTCATCCCTTCTCCCTCTTTTTTCCTCATTGGTCGGCACCAATAAGAAAAAAATAGGGGAGAGGGAAATGCATGAAAGGAAGGATGTAGATGTCAGAACGGAGAGAAAGAAAAGAATATCTTCTTAAAATTCGAAAAGTGCTAGAAGAATGCTAGAAAAATTCTGGAAAAAAAGAAAAGAGAAGAAGAAAAGGGGAGCTTAGATGAGAGAAAAAGAGATAAAGAGAGAAAAATATGATAAAAATTAGAAGGAGGAGAAATAAAAAAAAGGATAGTAAGCAGCGCTAGAAAGGAAAGAAAGAAAGGGAGAAGAAGATGGGGAGAATAAAAAAAGAAGGAGAAGCAATAGAAGAAAGAAGGGCAGAAGACTCAAGGCAATGGGGAAAGAAGGAAGACAGTAGTGACAATGAGAAAAATGAGAAAGAAAAGAGACAAAGAAAAGAAAAGAGAAAATGAGAAGGATAAAGAGGAGAAAAGAAAAAGAGGAGAGAAGGTTTTAGAGGAGAAAAATAGAAAAGAAAGGAGAAAAAAAAGGAGGGGAAGAAAAATTGAATGTGGCGAGGAAGAAAGTGAGAAAGAAGAAAAGTAAAAACGAGATGGAGAAAAAAAAGAAGTGAGAGGAAGAAATCAAAATGTAAAACGGAAATAAGAGAAGAACAAGAAAGATGAGAAAGAGAAAAAGGGACAAAAGAAACAGTGAAAGATTAGAGAAGGAAAGGATGGAAGAGAGAGAAAGAAAAGGAATGAAAGAGCGAGAGAAAAGAAAAAGAAGGAAAAAAAACGTAGTGTGAAAAAAAGTTAAAGAAGACAAAAGAGGTCATGGAAACAGCGATGGAAAATTTATTGTGGAGAAAAAGAGAAGTGGAGGAAAGAGTAGGAGAAGAAGCAGAAAAGGTACTGCATAGTAGAAATGAAAGACAAAAAGGACAAGAAGGAACTTGGAGAAAAGAAAAAAGAAAGGGAGAATGATAAGGAGAAAGATAGATAGATGAAACCCTAACAATTAAAAACAGAAGAATGAGATGAAGGTTATTAGAAAAAACAAAGAAAAAAAAAGGTACGGAAAAAGTGTGGTAACAGGAGAATATGGATAGAAAAGAGAGAATAGATATAGGACAAAGGGAAGAAGACCCGAAGGAAGAAGAGAGAGGAATAATAGTAAGGAATGGAAGGAGACGAAAGAAGAGAGGGAGAAAAGAGGGCAATGAGAAAGGAGAAGAAGGGGAAGAGAGGAAAGGATAGAAAAGAGAAGGAGGAAGTACACAAAAAAAGGAAAAAGAAGAAAATTGGAATAGAAAGAAAGAAAAGAAAAAGGATAGTAAGAAGCAGTGTGTGAAAGAGGGAAGAGAGAGGAAGAGAACGGGCTATGAGATTATGAAACTCAGAAGGGTCAGGACGGATAGAGAGAAGAAATATTGTTAAAAAGGTTCGGAAACTCTCCTAAATAAAAAAAACGACTTTTATAATCCTATAAGGGATCAAAATAACGACCAATTTAAATTAAATTAACTTATAATATAGGTTAACGGTAACATGTTAGTTAATTAGTAATATGGTCATAAAAGATAAAAATATAGTCACATAAAATAAAAATTATAAAAAATAGATGAACACAAAAATCGACAATCTTTCATATTATTATAGTATTGCAGAATGTCGTTTGTCTCGATGTCATTATGAGAATAATTATCTAAGATCTTATTTTATTTTTGGTCATGTCAATAGAAAGTAAATGAATATTTCGCACGCAAAAATAATGTCAAATGTAAGATAGTCATTGCAGATATTAAAAGAACCGAGCTTAACGATTTTCAATGTAATAAATTATCTATTTGTTTTTTATAGAGAATGTTTCACACAATAAAATACATAATAAAACATGTTGCGTTCTACTATTACTTGGCTCTAATTATTTAATTAGTTTTATCTCATTTTTAAAATTTTTTATTTTATTTTAATCTGAAGAACCTTTATATTTATATTTGTTTCTATTTATATATATTTATATTTTATTTATATTTTAAATTAATAATGTTATTCAAATAATGTTTTTTTTCCTTTTTAATCAGAGTTTCCTTATTTGCTCAAGTGTGCAAAAGTGAATGCGATTTGCGAATGTTAAGTTGCTGCGCTGCGTGTTTCAAGAGGCTTCAAAATAGAGCTATAGACGCAATATTTTAGGACCTCATCTGGAATCAAATATAACGAGATGATCACGAGATTATCTATGCGGAAAAAGGTTTATGCCATGACTTCGTTGTGTTTCGAGGTGTTTGAGGCAATGCTGCAAGCCGTGATGCTACACACGTCGAAATAAGAAGCTATGCGAGAAGCTATCACAGCTTATCTAATAATAGACATCGGGAAAAGAATAAAAATCGTGAAAATTTCAATAGCATTAAACTTAAGAATAAATTAAAGGCTATTAAATTATAATATTAATGCTCGATAAGAATTTAAATTGTGTGATAGTTTTCGTTTTAATTTAAATAAATACTTTTGTATTCTTGTTTCTTTTGATACAATAAAATATTTATTAAAAGATAAAGAATAAGAAGAAAAAGCACTCATATATCGTGTAACATTAAAAAACATTATAAGAAGATTGCTTCACTCGTTGTTTCACTGTGATTTTCTCATGTAGAATAAACACCGAAGGAACTTAAGTTGTCCTGTAATAAGATAGATTCATGATAAATACATTCTCTCTTGTTCTAAAATTTCCAAGATGTAACAACACCGAGAAAGAAATTTCCGCAAATTAGGCAGAATACGAGAGACACCAGAGCGTAGAACCGAAAAATATTGATCAAGTTAATTGGATTCCGTATGGCGTATCGCTTGATAACTGGGCAAAAGTCCAAGGACAGGAAAGTTTATTAGATATTCTGGAATCGATATGCATCAAAATAATTCTGTTATTGATTATTGGGATGACAATCTTGAAAAAGGAGAGCAGTGTTGCATTCCTGGATTTCATCTTTGTATAAAAAATATGTTTTTCTCCGAGAAATCGTTTTAGAGCGTGTTGCAAAGGAGGTTTGTTTTTCAAAAAGACAGACATTTTGGATATATAGTAATTGTCAAATGGTGTTGTTGTTTTTGGGATAGCTCCATTTCTCACGTTCGTAGATATTATTATCCGAGTTGTATCAAATTAATAAAAATAAAGTGCATTAATAAATAAAAAAATGTTACAAAAAAATTTTACGGAGCAAGTTGCGGATATACATGCAAGTATTAACATCGTAAATTTCGAAAATCTTAAAACTAAATACAATCGAAAGAATTATAATCAAAAATTTTTAAATTTTTTGGTCTTCGACTGAATCCTCTTCAATAAAAAAATTTATGTCAAATTCAGATGATTAAAAATATAAAAATTATAGTTTTGGTTCAAAATATGCATCTATTAGTAGATATCAATATAATGTCACACAAGATTGAAAATCGTCATCCATCACACAGTTTTTCAAAGAACTTGTGAAAGATATTTTTAATCGATTCAAAAGAGCATCTAAAAAAAGAAAAACATCGTTGCGCGACAAAAACAAATTAATAATAAGATTGACATACAATGGAAAATCTATTATAGGAGAAAATAAGAATTGTCAAACGATGGAAATACAAAAATTACTGTGTCGCGTGTTCAACTAATGATTCTTTAATAAGATCAGAAAACAAAACAATAAGACACGTAACAAAACAATAAGAGAAATCCAAGATGTATATGTATAAATATTATATGTTTGACTTTAGACAAATACAATAAATTTAAATCTTATTGAGATTCCCGATGATTGGCAAATAGGAAAAATAAAAGGAATACAAAAGTTTAATATCGTCCTGCAGATTGAAGCTGGATTTTTGCTTTTTAATAAATACGTAGGTCAATCAAATATAAACAAGACTTTTTGAATAGGTTTGAATAGGAATAGGCTACTTTAATGCTTGTTGTTGTAACAAAAGTGGGTTGTTGGTTGATGTGTCTATATCTGTTTTAAGTTGCGCGTTTGTGTCTATAATAATTTATTTAATAGTAAGCATGGTAAATGAACAAAATATCTGTCTTGATTGCGCGATGCATAATTATTAAATTTTTAATGCACGAACATATTAAACCAGCTGAAATTTATACAGATTACGTATACAATTCAGTGAAAACATATTATCAAAGTTTCATGTATGCAAATGGCATACATTTTTTTGTGAAGATTGAGAAGAAATTGCAAATTTGACTTATGCGCGTTATCTAAGCACAAGCATTATGCCTGAGATTCAACAAATTCGTGATTTTATTGAAGCCGACCAACTAATAACTGTTTGTGAAATTAATAAAGGGATTAACATAATGGCATACTTATGGAAGTGTGCAATCTTTGAAAATAATATTTTGAAAAATCATTGCACGATGAGTGCCTTGAATTTTTAATCAGATCAGAAAATTGTGAGAGCTAAAATCTTTTGGAGGCTTTTGAATCGCCATACAGCAGAAGGAGATGCGTTTTTGACCCATTCTCACGTATAATAAATTTGTTCAAATCTCTTAAAAAGAAACAGAAAGGTTTCCCAACTATGATGAGATAGAAAACTTCGCACACAATTGATTTCATACTCTTCCTGCTACTTTTTAAGAAGCAGGAATAAAAAACTGCTAATACAGTGGCAAAAATGTGTGAAAATTAGTGCATACTATGTAAAAAAATAATTATGTGTTAATTTCCATGTGTATTAATTAAATAAATAATTTTTGAAAATATCTCGTTTATATTTGATCTATCCTAGTAACATTCCAGACGTCAATCTTTCTTGCATAACAAGGATATTCGTCAAGAATTTATATATACTCCCAGTCAAAATCGTGACCTATCTTACTTCTATAGTCAATGATTACTGAATTCTTAATATATGCCCTTTTAATGTGATAACAATGTTTCGAAATGCGATTCTTAAATAGTATCTTTATTTGCCACAAATATGATGCATTCACAACCATTGCAATTAATTTTGTAAACAACATTATCGCAAAACAAAGATGCGAGTAGATCTTTATGTACTTTAATGATCTTTTTTAAATTGTTGAGTCCTGTATAAGACAAACAAAAACCCGCATTTCGGGCAATCAAAATAAACTTTTGAGATAAAAATTTAATGTATAGTATGAGAAAAAATCGAATAAGATTCTGAAAGATTTGTTGTGTGATTAATGTTAGAGAAACTATTTTTACAATGAAAAAGATAACTTAAGAGGTGATAAATAGTTTCAAAAATTAAATCTAAGGAATAACAATTTTTTAGTAAGATTTTAATGATAAAAATGTTTCTGATGGTACATTGGATGAGAGAGAAAAAAGGGTCGATACAAAATCATGAATGTAAATCTTTATTTCTTCCAAGGGGGATATAATACTATACATATAAAATTACAAACCCGCTTACTTATGTTTAGCCTATGCTTAACTCTACCCTACGAGGCACACATACATTTCTACCTGCTCTATGATCTCTCTCTCTCTCTCTCTCTCTCTCTCTCTCTCTCTCTCTCTCTCTCTCTCTCTCCCCCCCCTCTCTCTCTCTCCTGTCCTATCCTCCTAGTGGTTTCTGTCTCCGTTTACAAAAGAATACATACAATTATACTCCGTTTGTCTCTCACCCTCTCACACAATCTCATCTTATGCACATTCCGTCATTCCATTCCCTTCCCTTCCTCCATCTTCCTCCTCTTCTCTTCCAGCTCTCTCATCCATATGTCTCCTCCCCCCCTCTTCTAAAATTCTTTCAACTTCCTCCGTCCAACACCTATCTTCTTCTCCTCCTCTCTTCCTACATCTCACCCATACATGCTCCCACGATACCTTTTCACTTCCACATAATCTACAATTTTTCTTTCTTTCTTCTTTACAATATCTTCCCTCCCTCATCACCCAATTTAAACCTAGCTACTCTTCTCCATCTCACCCCATCCTTTTATTAAAAAATTCGGTATTCTCTTCCTTTTCACCGTTAAGTACCATTTATTATATCTGGAATCCCTTATCTTCTCCCCCATCTATCTGCTATCTAAATCTTCTTTTTCTTCCTTTCTACTTTTTCCCATGTTTCCTCTTTATTACCTTCTACTTCTCTGACTTTTATTTCTCGTTCGAAAAAGTACTTTTTTTTCTCTTTCCCAATTTTATAACTCCGTGCCCTTAACCATTCTACTTCTCATTTCACTTAGGCAATTCAAAGCCAACTCCTCTCCTCTTCCTTCCACGAATCTCCTTTCAAAACCCCACGCCAACCTTCCTGCTCTAATTCTTAATTTATTTTTCTGCATCTCTTCCCTCATCCCTAACCTAACTTAACTCGGTGATCTCCTATCCACCCCCAAAGTCCTTCTCAAATATCTCTTCTCCAGCCTCTATCCCTTGACACTCTTTTCATCACATATTTCTACCCCATATCCTATCACCGTCCATACTAATCTATTGAACAGCCATAACCTTCTGCCCCAATTCTTATTAAATCTTCTCTTCCCTAAGCTTCATATCTGCTTCATCACCATTAGCGCTCTCTTCATCTTCCCTTTTATATGACCCTCCTGCCCTCCATTTTTTGGAACGTGTATCCTAAATATATAAATTATTTCACCTCTTCTAGTGGTCTTTCTTTCCATCTCCAGCTTATCTTCTTCCATCTATCACCACCCTTCATAAACCTCACAACCTTTTGTTTTCTCCGTGTTTATTTCTAATTCCCTTTTATCCGTATTTTTCTTGTCTAGCCAACATGCTATCCTCATCTGTCTTTCGTCTTCCGCTACCAGCGCTACATCGTCCGCGTACGACAGTGTATATCCTTTTCTCTCTTAATTTCATCCCTTCCCATCTCACTTTTCCCATTTCTTCCTCAAGATCCGCCAACACTAAGTTGAACAGTATGGGGTTCAAGGGACACCTCTGCCTCACTCCTCTTGCTATCTGAAAACTTTTCCCCACTTTTTCTCCAACCCTCACTTTAAATTTCAATTCTCTCAAAATATCTCCCACTCTCTCTACTAAACCCTCTCCACCTCTTCTTCACTCTTCTTGTTCTCATCGCTTCCAACACGACCTCTCTACTCACTAAGTCAAAAACAGCCTTCAGTTCCACAAATTCTGCCACCAACCCCCTTTTTTCTCTAACTGCCTATTCACTAAGAAATTAGCACATAAATATTGTCTACCGTCCCCTTTCCTTTCTTGAAACTCACTTGTTTGGTGACAATAAACCCTTACTTTCAACCTCTTTCTTTAAACTTTCTGTCAGAATCACTTCATATATTTTGTATGGTGTCGGCATCAGCATCATTCCTCTGTACTCTTTTATCACCTCCTCTCCCCCTTTTTTTCCCACCGGCATTATTATTCCCTCTTTTCAATCCGCCGGCCAATCTTCTACCCTCTATACTCTGTTGCAGAATCTTTATACTCAATCTGTCTTATCTTCCCGCCTCTATATTTCCAAACTTCGCTAGGAATTCCATCTATCCTCATCGCCTTCCCATCTTTCGCCTTCGCTCAACCTCCTAATTTCCTCCCTTTCCAGATCTGATCTCTTATCTATTGCGTTCCTATCTCTTTTTTCCATTATCACCTTCCTTTTCACGCCTCCCAACAGGTTCCTGAAGTATTCATTTCATTCCCTCCACCTTTATTTCTTTATTAATATCTTTCCACTTCTTCCTTTCTTTATTCGCTTCCTCATATTTTCCCTTTCGTTCTTCTTTATTTTCCTTTTCTATCATTCTTCTCCTTCCTCTTTTCCTCACATAAATGTTTATACTCCCTTTTTTTTACCTATATGTCTCTGCCTTACTCTCTTCTCTTCTCCATGCTCTTAGGTCCCTCTTTACCACTTCTTTCGTCTCCCTGCATTCTTTGTCCCATCAGCCCTTTCTCCCTCCTCTCTCTATATTCCCAATTTTCTCCTTTTCTCCTAAAGCGTCCCTTACTCTCTTCCCTATCTCCTTTAGCTCAACGTTTATCCCCTCTCCTGCATTATTAATCTTTCCTATTCTGTCCTCAAACCTTCTTTTTCCTTCTCTTTCCATTTACCTTTAATTTTTTTACCTACTCCCTTCCTCTTTACCTCTCTCTCTCTACAATTTCTCCTTTCAACCATACAACTAATATGGTGGTGATCTGAATCTATATTCTTCCCCACTACCATCCTTCTCACCTCTTGTTTCGATTCTTCTCTTACTGATACGTAGTCAATAACTGACTCTCCCTTTCCCAGAGTATGTCCATTCCTCCCTCTCATCACCATTCACCCTCCCCTCTTATTTAGAATAATCCAATCTCTCTCTCCAATATGCTCTAGTAACTCTTTCCCTTCCGCGTTTATTTTGTTATCTCTCGACTCTCTCCCTCCTTTCTCTCCATTCTTGCAATTTTGTGCTTCCTCCCTCCTTCCCCGTTCTCGCGTTAAAATCTTCTCCAATTCTCCTTATATCCCCTTCTCTTTCTTCCATCCATTCACTTATCTCTTCCAACTTCTCCTGCAGATTTTTATTTATATATATTCCTATCACCCCGCATACTTCCCTCCACCATTTTATTCCATCTACCATGATTCCTTTCTTTTCTTCTGTATCCTCCTCTACTTTTCCCTCAATTTTTTCCTAATTCCCATTATACTTCCCTTTGTATATACCTACCTACTCCTCTTCTCTTTCTTCTTCACCTCTTCGCGGCCGAGCGGAATCCGTTAGCGCACGATGCGATAGCCCATATTTCGATAGCACACATAAGATTAAACGTAATTCTATGCATCTCCCAACGTTCCCGGCATGTCGTCCGCCGGAAGTCTGCCGTCCAGCGAACACCAGCCGGGTATAGGCAGAGGTGCTTAGCGTCCTATTTTTATGGTACGGCTATACGGCCGTTATATGGCCTCCGCTAACCAAGCGACGCCGAGAGTCTCCGACAAGCTCCGAGTACTCGGTACCAAAAAATTCCGCGTCCTTTCCCCCATTACCGAGAGATGCCGCTAAACGACGCGGGCTCTATGACGCGTATAAGACGATCGAGAAGATCTCTTCTCAATACCAGATCGGTACCTGATGTTCTTGAGCCGTATGCTCCGAGAACAAGCCAAAAAACCGCTCCGCAATCGCTAGAAAAGCAGTAAACAGGAGGTTGACGAGTTCGCATCCTCCGCCGAGTATTCTCGAAATCTGCTCGCCTGCGAATCCTTTTAAACCACCTCCGTATAGTCCAAGAGCGGACGAGTTTGCTGCTATTCCCGAGTATACTCAAGTTCTACGGTTCCACCATCCGACCATTCAAACTCCGCGCTAGTCGCATTCCCGAAAGGATCTGGAGATCCGCGCCTTATCTCTGTCGTCGACGCTTTACGCGCACAACAGCTCGCTGCACCGCACTTCACGACGACCAGCCAGCGATTAGAAATCATATATATTACACGGCGATTAAGAATTATATATATATATAGCGCAAATTAATGGCCGATCGCTCGCCAACACTCCGATATACGAAGTATCGATAATCGCGCACGGCGATCTTACCGCCCGCACCAGCGCGCATCCCGTGCCCCGAATCCATTGGAACGCGCGGACTAAGAATAGAGCGCCCACTCCACCGCACGCGCCCCATATCAGGCTACGGCGCGTCAACACCCCGCCCCGCACGCACGCGTCATCAACGGAACCAGATGACAACACTGGCATGCCCGTCTTGCGTCACAACATCGCGGGTTTAAATACCTTATCTCTATATATATAACTGACCATTGCCGATAAAGGCAAATAAGTGATTTAGCTTAACAACCTAATTGATCGTGTCTCAACTCTTTACGAATCCTGATTCCGACTGCGCTGTTTGCGCATCCAACTGTTCGTAAAGCGAATATAGTTTTTTACGTTTTTCTCGGTAAATACGAAAAATCGTGATAAATGTTTTAGATAAATGTTTTAGGACTCACAGAGATAAACATTTTAGGTTCTACATTTTTACCGCCCTAATACTAGTTTTTGAGGAAATTAAGTATAAAGACAGTAACAGTGTTAATACAAAAATTCTAGGTAAATATGCATATTATCGCCGACCTCATCGATTTCAATGACCTTGACATATGTTGTCAAGGACATAATTCTAAGTAACTTTTTCCTCTAATTTAATCGTCGCTCGTTGCTTATTGAAAAGTTATTAACAAAAAAAGTTTCTAATGTCTCAAAATACATGCATGGACAGGAAGCACGCGCGTACACACACACTCACACACACACACACGGAAGGGAGGCCCCCCTCCCGCATACATCCCGCAAATAAGCACGGTAAACCTTGCTTTACAATGTAGCATGTACTTTGTAAGTTGTTTTGTAAGTTAGCGGTATAAGCTTCAAACCTTTTTTCTTCCTCGTTTTCAAATTGTTTTGCAAAAATAACCAAGGCAACTGAAATGTTTGTATTGATATAAATTATACAAATCAGAAAAATGGATATCTCTAGAATAGATGTATTAATAATTGTCATTGTAGCATCAATTTAGAAGAATACAATTATTATATTTCCCTATGTACAACTAAAAAAATTGCTTTAATTAAAAATAAATACTTCCACATTATAAAATAAATACTTTCCACATTATAATTGAAAAAGCTGCTTACTGTGGTAAATGATACGTATTGTAATGTTATTGCTGCAGAATTATTATACTATATACAGTAGAATTTCTTTAAATTTGATCTCATAATTTTGATATTTCTTTACGCTTATATTTTTACAAATACTATCATAGCTTCTTTTATGTTATTGAGTTTTATGTTATTTATATCCCGCTTGATGATGATATTGTATATATAGCTTAACAATTAAACTTCCATTTTCGATGAGAGAGAGTATGAACAAAAGTGAAAGAAGCTGAAGAAATAGTAGAGAAGAAAGGGAGAGAGAGAGAGAAATAGAGAGAACGTAAAGAGTGAGAAAGAGAAATGTGGAGTGAGAAATGTTTGATGGAGTGGAGGTGAAGGTGTTGAAGTGAAGAGTCGAAAAAAGGAAAGTTAGAAGTTAAGAAGTTAAGAGGTGTTAGATGTTATAGAGACAGTGTAGGGAAAAAATCACGTGATAAACGACCGAAAAGAAGTCGGGAGCATAGAATAGGTAAAGTGGAAAGTATCAGGTGCGGAGAGTGGGAAAAAAAGTACAAAAATAAATAGAATGGTGACTGTACAGGAAGAAGTGAAAAGCGGGAAAAGAGTAACGGGATTACATAGAGAAGCGACAAGATAAGAGAAAGAGATAGTAAAGAGTGGAATAGAAAAAAAGAAAAAGTATATGAAATCCATGAAAGAAAAAATAAAAGGGACGGAAAGGAAAGGAAGCCCGGGAAATATAGAAGAAGTGTGAAAAAGGAAAAGGGAATTGATGGAGAGATAAGAAATAAGAAGGGCAGAAGAAGAGATGGGAGTGGTTAAAAAAAAAGGTAAAAGGATCTTAACATAAGGAGTCAAAGGAAACAATGAAGAGAAAAAATGGTGGAGAAAGATGCAAGAGGATTTGAAAAAAGAAATAAAGGTAGGTATACAGGAAATAAAGGAAATGTTGTGAAAAGAAATCAGAGAGTAGGTAAGAAAAATGAGAGAAGATGGAGGAGTTGGTGTAAAAGATGAAAGAGAAGGAGAAAATATAGTGGGATGAAAGGGAGGAAATGAAGAGAAAAGTGGAGGGATAAGAGAGCAGAAAATAAGGAGATGGAAATTGAGGAAAAAAGGACAAGAAAGAGAGGAAAATAGGGGAGATATAGAAAGAAAAATAAGAAAGATAGAAAAATGGAGAGAAGTGAAAGAGAGCAAGAAGAAAGAACGTAATGGTAAGAGGAATAACGGGGAGTAAAAGAAAAAATGATGGGAATTTCTTACAGGAATTAAGAATTAAGATAGAAATGAAGAAAAGTATGTAGAAGGCAAGAGAGAAGAGGAGAAAAGGATAGCAAAAATTAAATAAAATAAAGTCTCTACTTTATTTAATTTAATTATCTCTATCTCTATCTTTCGCTCCTCGGAAAGAGAGAGATAATGAGAAGAAGGAGATAAATAAAGGCTATAGAATTAATAGATGACAATTTGACTTGGACGGAAAGAAAGTTAAGACTACGCGCCCACGTTTCCAAACGTCCCGCGCCACCGAGCCGGAACTTTTAACTAGACACATAAAACACCGTCTAAACCCGCATAACACTGTTTACTATTATATCATTTCTGTATAGTCTGACCATTGCCGAATAGAGGCAAATAAAAGACGTTTTTTAAACCTTTTGTCTCTTCGATTGGGTCTCATTCCTTTACAAACCCTGATTATGATTGCGCTATCCACGCACGCTACCACTCTTGAAGCATGTTATAAGTAAATGAGGATAAGGATAATAAACTGGAAGGATTGAATGAAGGAAAAAGAAGAGGAAATTAAATCATAAATAAGGAGAGATTTTAACAAGGACAGGAGAAAAAGGATAGTTGAGGGAAGAGGAAATGGACTAGGGGGAAGGAAAAGGAAGAAGGTCGAAGGATAGGAAAATGAATGAAAATGGATAGAAGTTGATAAAATATAGAGAGGAAGATATGGTTAATATTGAATGGAAGTGTTAAGGTTGACGAGGAGGGGAAATTTATGTATACCGGGGGAAGGAAAAAAACAGTTAAAGTTACGTTCCAAAACGTACTCTCTGAAAATTTTACTTGCCTTTTCGAAATTTTCTTGAGCATTTCCGATTTGTTCCAAGTTGGTCTTCGAGTAAAATATTCCTTGGAGAGGAAATTTTATACTGTTTTGGAATCTAGCCTAGATGATGAAAAGATTAGAGAGAGGATAGAAAATTTAGAAATAGGAGAGGAGGTGGACTAAAATCATCAACTGATGATAGCGTGGGAAGCGTGAATAGAGGTTTGAGGAGACAAGATGGTAGGAGAAAAAAAGGGAGATGCGGGATGAAAAAGGAAAGAAGGTTTTCAGGAAGGAATTAGATAATATGAGGAGAGAGAAAGAAGGGATAAAGAAGAAAATGGAGATAATGAGAGAGAGAGAATAAGAAAAACATTAGAAAGATGCAAGAAAAAGATAGAAAAGGGAAATATAAGGAGGTGGTGAGATGAGGTACAGAAGTAAAAAAAGAATTGAGAAGCTGGAAAAAAAGGGAGGAGGAAGACTTAGATATAAGAAAGAAAAAAAGAATATAAGGATTTATGCGAAGAAAAGAAGAGGGAAGAAAGAGAAAAAATAGTGAGAGAGGCAACAGAAACAAAAGAAGCAAAAGTATGAGAATTTGTAAGGAAAGAAAGGAAAGAAAGAAAAAGGAGAATGAAAACATAGAGATGAAAGAATAGAAAGAATATTTTATGGGATTATTAGAAGGAGTTGAAGGAAGGATGATAAGAGGAGAAAAGAATGAATGGGAAGAAAAATGGAAAAGTAAGAAAGTAATAGCGGGGAGGAGAGAGAAGGTAATTGGGGCTTGGAAACAAAAAAGAAAGGAATTTTTAAGGGAAAGAGGGTGAAGTGAGAGAAGAAAGAAAAAATTTATGAGCTTAATTATGAGATGCTAGATGAGAGAGATAAGAGAATCAGAAGGAAGAGAGAGGGAGAAGAAAATAAGAAAATTAGAGTACAAAAGATAAATGGTACATAAGATTGAGAGCAGAGGAAATACCAGGATGTTTAAAAAAGGGATGTTCGGAGAGCAGATGGAGAAAAGTAATAAAATTTAGATTGAGAAACGGGATAAGGACAGGATTATATTTGAGAAGAGGAAATTAAAGGAAATGTCGAGTTTGCGAAAAGGAGGAAGAGACATGGGAATATGTGTGGTAGGGATGTCAAAGAGGAGAGACGGAAAAGGAAGACGGAAGGAAGCTGGCAGAATATAATGAAAAGAATTTTAGGAAGGAATGAATAAAAGTAGAACGGATAAAAGAGGAAGAAAAAGCAGGAAAAGGGAAAGGCGAGGGAAGAGAAATGCGAATGAGGAGAAGGGAGAGGAAATGTGGTATGTGTGAGATGTGCGCGTGTCCATGTGGTAATAGAGAGAGAGGGGAGAGGGAGAGAGGGGGAAGAGAGAGAGGGAGAGAGAGAGAAAAAGGGGGAGAGGGGGAGAGAGATTGAAGGAGTGAATAAGAAAGCAATAAGTAGAAAAACAGCGGAAGCGGAAGTCCAAGTAAATTTTAAGGGATATATAAAATAGATATAAGTAGAGATAGATGATAGAAAAATAAGATATATAAAATAAATTAAGATGGATAAGATGGTTATAAAAATAATAAACGGTCAGAGAAAAAGAGAGAAAATAGGAAAAGATAGAATATGACAGAAAAAAAAATACTGTAAAGGGTAAGGAAAAAAATTATACTATGCTAAGGAAGTTGAAAAATGAATTGTAATGAATATATTAGGGTCCAATAAAAACTAGACATATCAAGTAACAAGTACATAAAGTAATAATTTCATATATTATGTTCATGTAAGTATATGAAGATAGAATAGTTTCGCGCTGTGGTCATGTCATCTCTTAATTTCCTTTTTTAAAATTTTTTCGCTTTTTTATAAAAAAATAGTGAGATTTTACTGTATTTAACGAGATGTTACCGCATCTTTTGATATACAAAAAACATACATTAGATTTATATTAGAGTTCCATAATTTTTTTATGATTCTGACCTGTAATACTGATCGTGAATCGAATCCTCACTTGGCAGGGAGATAGGATCGACAGACACAATAGTGGGTAAAGGTGATTCCTGGTATTCTTCTTTCCATATACTTAAGTAAAATGCATCAAATTTTTGCCGAGATTCAAGGTCTAAAGTACCGGCCGCACCCCACACCATCGAGACAATTAAGGCTGCCTGAAACCAAATTACTAAATATTGATCAAATGTTTTTGGATTTTCCTCGACGGCATCTTCTATCAGCATTTGGAAGATCGACATGGTTGACACTGCGCGATGAATTTGTCCGGCGCTTATAGTTGTTCGACATTCTTTTCTGATGAATTCTAAGCAAAGATTTATTTGCCAATAGAACAACTCGTTTATGACTTTATGTTGATTTACTGCCCAAATTGGATTCAATCCTAGAAGCCACGATTCCAGAAGAGGTTCCCAACTAAGAACAACTGGTTCCACATAGATCATGCCGCAGCGAGAAACCGTAGCGGGCGATGCGTGCACCAAATCCATTGTTTCAAAGATCATTGACATATTATCAGTCATGTGCATCACCTACATATAATAAATTTCTTATGTTAATTTCTTATGCTAATTTTTATCTTTTTTATCTCCATGTACAGGATATTCCATTTTAAATAGTTCAGCTAAATATTTCAACATAGCAGGCAAAAATATTTCAAACACATTTTATAAAATTTTAAAGAGAAAAAATTTAGTTACATTAAACTATTTAACCAACATTAACATTAAATTATTTAACCAAGATCATTTTTCAAAGTCATGTGAAGTTCAATCTTATTTTTTAGATAAAAAGTAGAATATTATATAACAAATTTCAAAAAATTCCTTATTTTTGTACAAAAACATTTAAAACATACGTGGCCTAAATTTAATAGTTTAGAAATTATTGAAGAATATAACTTTGCTAATTTTATAATATGATATAATATAATATAATTTGATATGCGCACAAATTTGTATATTTGTACGCGCGCATGTTTACGGGTACATATGCATATACGCTTACCTGCATATGGATATAAGTATGTAAAAATTATAATAAATTCTCGTACATAACATTATCTAGAATTAATCATGAGAATGTGATAGGGGTCTGATTCTTTTGGGATACATGATTAGTGTAATTCTCTTTCACATTCGAGATACTTGATTAGTGTCAGTTCCTTTGCTTATTAAATTTAAAATGCTGAATTAACGAGGAACTCTTTGATTCTCATTTGCTGCACTCCTCGTTTGGAGTGCTTGATTAACACAAATCTCCTTGCACGTGTAAGTACTTATGCTTAATTATTAAATATTAATTTCCATTATTTTTTCAAATTCTCTTAAATTTATATAAAAATAATGGCGATAATTCCATAAACAATAAGAACTCGAAAATTATCGTTATAACCTTTAGAAATATCGGCCACTGATGCTTCGCATATTTTTTCAAAGTCGCAAATATTATTTTTTAACAATTATTTGTTGGGCTGAAAAAATATTTAAGTGCTCTACACAGATATGACAGTGCCGCTACCGCTTTAAATCCCCATGAAAGGGATGATTATCTGATATGTACCTCTGCCGCCTTAAATCCCCTTCATTTCAGTTAGAAGTCATTACATAGATTTATAATCCACCATTTAATAATATCTATATTCTCACATTTCAATTAAATGCTTTACCAAAGTTTATTTCTAGATTAAATCAGTTTAATTCTAAATACAAAATAAACTTTATATTATAGTTTATACCTTTGTGGAATAGTATTAATGCTAATTTAGAATAAGTTGAACAATTAATCACTAATAAAGAGGAGATAGTATAGTATAGTATAGTATAGTATCATTTTATTGAATCCTCTTGGGGTTACACTCTCTTACACTCACACTTACATCTATATTAACACTATCTTACATCTAACTTATTTTACTTAATCTGTATCTATCTCTAACTGCCTATACACACACACACGCTAATCGCCCTACTCTAGTTTGGGACCTCCGCTTCCGGCTCATATGATGTTTCCAGTCCTTTCACACATCTCATTCATACATCAATTCTTAGAGAAGAGATAGTAAGATATAGATAATGATAACATTGACAATTTTAAATAAAAAATCAAAATAATCTCATACGTGATAAAGCTATTTATTGAAAATTTCATTCAGCATAAATAGCTGAAAAAAATAAATAAAAAGGATTACAAAATTTATTTTTGAATCTAATATTTCAGATTAGTTTTGAATTAGATTTTTAATTTTTTTATTTGATTCTATTTATTTGCTATATTATATAAATATGAATTAATAAATTACCAATCAAGAGATTAATAAAATTTCTTCTGTCATGGGAAGATATAAACTTGAAATTTTACGGACGAGAAGTCAGACACAGGATGCTAGTACATGCTGAAACTAATTAATGAGTACAGGGCTGAATTTTTCTTAATTATTTTCTTAATTTATTTCTTAATTGTACAAATACAAATAAATCTCAATTCAAAATTTTAATAATTCCTTTTACTTTCCCAAAAAGCATAGGCAAAAAAAATATTGGGGTAAAATCGTTAAATTAGGAATCGAACCTTAATCATGTGCTTATCGAGTAACTACTTTTATAACTTACAATCAGCATTTAGAATTCAGATTTTAATACTTTTCATTTTACATACAATTATATGTTAATAATAATACCATCCTTCTTTCTCACAGTAAACTAATTAGTTTTAATAATTAGTTTACTGGCGTAAACTAATAAGAGATTAATATTCGTCGAATCACAATACAAATTTGAAATTTTACGACTATTAACAGTCAGAACTATTAACAGCCAAACGTAGAATGGTAATGCAGAATGATAGTCAGTTTCACAAAAAATTAATTTTTTACTGAAACTGATTAATATATGTAATATATACAAATTAAATAGTAAAAGTACAGATTCATTGATAAAAATCAAATAAAAAAGAAAAAATAAATCAAGCGACAAAAAGCAGAGACAGTTGCACGTGCATGTATTAACAGAACATGTGAATAAATACAATGAATTTTATATTTGTAAGCATTTCTTTGCTTTAGCATCTTTTTCAGTATGTTGCATATGTAGTATCCTACCAAAAATGACTGTCTCCCTTTATCTTTTAAACTAAAAAATAGATAGACCATAATAAATTATATCAAATTAAATTTCAAACTAAATTCTATTAATATGTGAGCATAGTAGTTACTTAAAAATGTTATTGTATTAACGAGCGGAGAGGTATGTATAATAATTCTTAAAAAATTATCTTTTTAAAAAAAAAGGTAAAAAAGGCACCAATTACGCGCGTTATGTAAACAAATATTATATTTAAATAAAAATATTTTAAATAAAAATTTTTTTAGCCTGCGTATTAAAACAATAGGTATAGTAAACTATTATACATAAATTATTAATAAAAATTACTATTATTAATAAAAACTTAAAACAAGTACAGTGGCAATACGAGTCACGCGCGGTAATTGGAGCGCAACTATAATTTATTCGAGATTATTAATATAAGACATGATGCGTACGTTTCGGTCCCATTCTTCGGGCCATCTTCAGCGCAGATTTTTATAAACACATTTGATCATAATTTATTAATGTTACATGATAATCAATTATAAAACAGAATCATGATAATAAAGTCAGGCGAGAAAAAGAAGTTATATAAAACAAAAGTTCTCAAAATATAAAATTAACATTTAATTATTTAACACTTGATTATTTTAATATTTATATATACTCTTATATTATAATTATTCTTGTAATTGTAAATTAATATGTTTTGGCGCGAAAGTTTTGTTTTGTACATTTACAGGGTGTCAGAAAATTCACGCAACACACTTTAAGGGAAGGTAGAGGATGTTATTCTGAACAGAAAAGTCTTGCACCATGTTTGTGATTTTCTCAATATTTAAAAAAATATTAATTGTAAAAGATCAGCCAACGAAATGCAGCAAGAAGTTCGCGGCGCGAAGACGTTTCTCACTTGATACTAGGCACGCTTTGCGAGCGCGTTTTGCTATGATAACTGAAAGAATTACACATAATACGTGATAGAGAAGCCTATCATCGCCGATCTTCAGCGGGGCGCACGTCGGTGAGCCATCATAAATATCTGAGCGTTCACGCACACTACCAGACTTCATTCAATAATAATTCTTTTATTAAGCGTTATAAAAAAAATGGTACAGGACTTTTCTTCTCAGTTTTGCGTGCTCTAGCTGCACATGATGGGTGATACAATTGACGCCAGACATCATGTATATTGTATATATTATTATATACAATATATACAGGGTATATCAAAAGAAGTATGGTGAAAACAAGTATACTTTTTAAAGAGTCATATTCTTGAATGAATTGATAAGACGATTTTTCCTTTACAAAAATTTGATCTGAAGTTTAGTTTTTAAATTATGAAAAGAAATAGTGAGCGAATTACGGGACGGATACATATGGTAGACAGGAGCGGCGCAACTCGTCCGATGCAGGCCCGAGGCAATCACTGCAGTTCATTGAGGGCTACAGCGTACCCGTTGTAATTCGCTCATTATTTGCTTTTATAATTTAAAAACTAAGCTTTAGAAATTTTCATAAAGAAAAAATGTTTTACATGGGAAGGGCGCGTGAGCCGGGAAACGGATTTTAATTAAACTTTATGACATTGTAGTACTCTCGTTAAACTTCAATTCTGCAAAGCGGCAGGACTCACTTCTCAAGCGTTTCCAAAGAAAACGCATTTGAAAATTACACGACAAGCGTATACTGGTAATTTTTATTTTCATTCGCTAAAACCAGTGTGTTTAAGTAGATAGTGTACCGCTCTACTACGCTGGAAATCCAGGTTCGATTCCTGGCAAGATGTTTTTTTTTATTTATTTTTTAAATCTAATTGTAAATTTAAAAAAAATGTCATTTTCCCGGCTCACGCACCCTCCCCTTATTAGAAATCATTAAAGCATACGATCTGTTAAGGACGAACAGTTGTTCTAAATCATCTCGCTACAAAGCTCGATCAGCTGTTTGTTGAAACATATTCACAATTTGCGATCGGCAGTAGTAGTACCGATATAACTTGCTTGTAGCGAGATCTCCGCGTCAAGTAACGTACTTTGTGTATTTTTTAACGTGTTTCTTTAAGTGAATAATCGGTAGTGATCCATTGTGAATAATCAGTAATCGATTGTGATCATTATAATCGTTTATAATTGTCTAATTCATCGATTAAGTGCGTGAGTGTAAAAGTATAAAAATATAATATAACCTCGATACAAGTATTGATAAAAAACATTTCGTGTGCACTTTACGGCCGTGCAGCAATTATTTATGTAAATATTTTGTTTATAAAGAATCGAATCTCTACAAGATGAGAATAAGAGAGCGCTCTAGCGGAGTGATTCCGAACAATCATTTTTCGTTAACCATTTGCACTCCTATGTCAAGTGTGACTCGACATCAGTTTTTATCTCAGGAACTTTTTTGTAAAGTCCCACTCGACGTTTTTTCATGTCCAAACAAATAAATGTCGCGCACATGTTATCGACGCTCTTATCGAACTGATTTACAGTTACTTATCTAACATACTTGCTGTTATTACTTACATTACAACTTCTAACACAGTTACTTACACTGCTAAAAGTCTGAAAATTGTATATCGGAACCCTCTAAATATTTATAATGAGTGAAAGGCGCGAATTAAATAAGAACTTTGACAGTAGTGATAATGATGAATATATGCAAGAAGTAGATTTTGAGTTCAATATAGTCGAGGAAGATGACACAAATGATCTTGCTAATGATATCACAAGAGTCAATAAGTGAAGATACAGACTCTGAAATATATTTCCGTCGTGGGTGTAAACGAGTGAGGAAACTTTCTAGCAGTGATGGGGATAACAATTTTAGCAATAATCAAACTGCAAACATAATACCAAACCCACTAATCTAGAATGATGTAACATATGATGAGTAGTTACATTTATGATTATAATTTTTCTATTGGACAAAGAAATTTTGGACCAAGAGTTTCATCGTTTACTACACCTGTTCAATATTTCAAGCTTTTCTTCACTGAAGAATTGATCAAAAAAATTGTTGACGAGACAAATGTATACGCAACAAAAATAATTTTGGAAAGAGTGATGTGCCCATTTTCATTTTGGAATAATTGGAAAGATATCACTGAAGCTGAAATGAACAAGGGAGTGATAATAAACATAGGACTTGTAATATTATCAGATTTACAGTCATATTGGGTTCGAGCTTTCAATACAAGAGTTTGATTTTTTACTAAAATGTTCAAAAGTAAAAAATTTTTGTAAATTTTTTGGTCTCTTCATTTAGAAACAATTTCAATATTAAATCGAAACAAGAAAACAGAAAATAAGTAACTACTTGAGTTACATAAATTCAAAATTTATGAAATATTTTATTCCTGATCAAAATATATGTGTTGTTGAATCAACAGTTGCTTTCAAGGGGAAAATTTCCTTTATTATCTACAGCCCGAAAAAGCCAACTAAATGGGATTTACGTGTATACTTTCTTTTGGATTCTAAAAGCAGTTATATTTATTCCTTCATCCCATACTATGAAAAAATTACAACTGACGAACTAATACATCCAGAGCTTCAATTCACAAGCAGAATTGTATTACAACTCTAAATTTATTGGAAAATATACCTGAGGCCAAGGGATATCATATTTTTACTGACAGGTTTTATACAAGTCCTGCATTGGCAACAGAGTTGCACAAAAAGAAATTGGGACGATAATGTCTAACAGAAAGGGATCGCGTCAAATAAAAAAACCAAAGTTAGTAATTGGAGGAAAATTGGCATTCAGGAAAAACAAAACTTTAGTATTAGCATGGAGAGACAAAAGAATAATAATTATGCTTAGCACAAAATTCAGATCTATATCTCACAATGTCTAGAAAGGCAAGATATTCAGATAATATAAAAAGAATAGATGAATCGGAAATAATAGATTATAACAAAAATATGGGTGGTGTCGATATGGCGAACCAATACATCTTACATGACATATTATTTTTTACGTCGAACACTCAAGTGGTGGAGGAAATATTTCTTTTGGGGATTAGAAATCTTCTTGGTAAACGCATATATTTTATACAAAGAAAAAACTAAAAACGAAGGAAGAAAACCTATAGCCCACAGCAGATTTCGAGAAAAAATTGTTAATGCTTACTCGTAATTCTCATATTCCAAATATGAAATTGGGAAGGGCTGGAACAAGTTATAAACAGTTTAGATGAAAAGCTTCATTTCATTTTCGTATATTCCGAAGGAAAACACAAGGATTGTGCAGTTTGCTCAAACAGAAAAATACTTGGAGAAAGAAGAGAAACCAATTTTTTTTGTGAAACATGCGAAAGAAAACCAAGATTTTATCCTGGAAATTGTTTCAAAAGATATCATACACTTGAAAATTACAGAATACACCAATAGTGTAAATAAAAGAGGATTTAATTGAATTTGTTTATTCCTTTATTTATTTAAATTGCCTTATTTTTTAGTTAAAGTAAATTTCAAATAAAACATTTAAAAGCGTTAGAAGCTGCTGGTGACAAAATTGATATATAATTTGGAGTGCAAAGGGTTTTAACAGATCGCATTCTTCAATGATTTCTAAGACAATTTTTTGTTTATGAAAATTTCTGAAGCTTTTAAATTATAAAAGGAAATAGTGAACGAATTATGGGATGAGTGTTCGATCAGTTATAGCGAGAGCTTCGCGTAAGTATCTGCATCGGATGGTGAATTGCGCAGTCCCTGCCTACCATATATACTCATCCCATAATTCACTCACTATTTCCTTTTATAATTTAAAATCTAAGCTTCAGATCAAATTTTTATAAAAGAAAAACCGTTTTAAATTTCAGTCAGAAATACGACCCTTTGAGGATATTATACTGTTTTGATACACCAAGTATATATACACACACACACACACAAACACACACACACACACACACACACACACACACACACACACATATATATATATATATATATATATATATATACGCACATATATATATATATACATATTATTTTTTTAAATATTGTGTGAATTTTAAAAATATGAATGACATATATATTGTGACGTTGCCGTCCCGCGCACGTCCACCGGATATTTCTCCAATCGCGGAACGCGGAATACGTGCCCACGTCAGACGAAAATCGCAAGAGCCGTACCGAAATCTCCAGAGGGACGTTATTTATACCGTTATTTTAAATTTTAATTATTGTTTTATTATTTCAATATGGGAGCATTATTAGAGCGGGAAAGCGGCTGGGAAGATAACAATCAACACGGAAGACGAGATGATCCACATGCCTGGACGCAGGACTGTGCGAAGATGTGTCCCCGAAGGACCCCGAAGGAGCTGCACCACCGCGTGAGGCGTGGCGGGAAGAAAAGAGGTCGTCAAGAGTCACCATTGCGTTCTTCGATCCCCAGATCCAGGCGGGACCCGCCGAGGCCCTCTCAGAAGTATCCTGCAAAAATTATTGATCGCGATTTCGGGTGCGCGCCCCCGGTACGACTATGAACGTGCCGCCCGGCGATTGCCTCGCGTGTTTTCACGCGATTGGTCGTGATAACACTCACCCCGATTGCGCATCCCTGGCTGGCCCAGTGTTATCGATTCTAGATCGCGACGATCCCGGGTCAGACTGGCGCGGACGTGAGCGTGATAAAGACGTGCTTGAGATATCGAGAGGGAATTTTTAGGCGAGAGAACATGAGTGACCGTGCAGAGATCCCGGCCGAGAGCGAAGAGAGCGTTTGCGGATTCCCGAAGATGAGGTCAAGTGAGGAGAAACCGCCAGGCCCCAGGATTTCCAGGAAGAGAACATCGGTTTCCGGTGAAGTTATCCCGCTAAATAATAGCCACGCCTGTTCGCGATATCGGACTCGCGTCGTTCTGCCGTCGTAGCCGCAATTTTGTGTTATTTTCGCGTCCGAGCTCCGCCCGGAATTTTAGTGTTTATTGCGTCGTCCTTAGCGAAGTGCGACTGCGACACGGCCACTTCGGCAAGCGATTCGAACCCCGAAGCGTCCTGAGTATTGGTTTCTTGGATTCAATTAGTATTGCGCGTTTTATACCGCATGTATCGTCTTTCTGGAGATAGGTAATACGACATAATATAGTAGTCGCGTAATTTCTCGCCCGTCTAGTCTGGTATGCGTGAGTAGTCTGTCGTTGAGTGTGAGTGTATCTTGCGATTATGTATTTCTTTTGTTAACCGTCGAATGTGAGTGTGTTTCGTGCGGATATATTTCCGTTTATTTTTTTTCTGTCGAATAATATGCGTGACATGGATTAGCGATAGAGTGATTTCGCGATTGGTACGTAAAATTATACAGAGCATTGCGAGCTATATTTGTGCGGTGCATGTTTCGGGGTGTACTGGATGCATGTGATGGACGTACGGTATTTTAAAATAGCGAACGATATATTATCGATCCACAAGGGGTCCGATAATCGATCCGGTATAATTGCGCTCAAGCATAGGCCTGGCCGACCTCGTTTTAACAGCGTCTTATTTTCCGCGGCTCTAGGCTCTAGCCTCTAATTCTCAGTCTCGCTTCCGCGAATTTGTCACCGAATAACCGCGCAAATTTATCGCTTCTGTATGATTTATCCATCCGGACACTATTCTTTCACCGTAATAAATTTGTCATTTTCTTGTTACCTCACGAATTTATTCTAATTTTACGTGTATTTGTCGTTCTCTCTTTGTCGCCTCTTGCCTCTATATCGCGTTCGTTCGATATACGCCCTGCCCCTCTACCATTAGGTAAGCTAGTCCGCCTGCGACGAAATCTACTTCTTTTTTTGGCGTCTTTTTCGCACTTATCTCGCCTATTTAACAAATTGATACGTGCAAGATCGTATCTGGCGCCTAATTAAAATTCTCGCTAGTTTTAAGATTTCATCACGCCCGGAAAACTTTCCACCCCGTTCCCTCCCGTGTAATTATATCTCGATTCTCCTTTTTGTCCACTATTCTTTTTCCGCCTTTCACTTCCGGAGAATCATACCCCCGTTCATCGGCGCAACCATATTCGCGCGACGGAGAGATCGATACGGCGGACACGCGGGGCGTTTGATGGTTCACGGAGAGAAAAGTCGTCGCAATATGTATGTAGATGACATATATAATTGAAATTTCAGTAAATTTGTATATAGGGTTGCTGAAACTAATTGCCCCACCCGTAATGTGCAGATAGAGCGCATTACACCAAACATGAAAGTTCTTTACCATTTTTTGCATAACGTTTATAAAAGAATTATTATTGTATAAAATTTGGCCAATCATTGCCGATTTTTATTCGGACGCACGATGAGTCACGCTGTGACTTCTGAACGCTCACCACCAAACGCGCCGCTCATCGACGTGTGTCCGGCTTAAAGTACTATAAAAAAAAGTGGTAAAGGATTTTCCGACTAAGTTTAATCCGTTCTATCTGCACATTACGGATGGGACGATTATTATCAGATATCCTATATATGCAATTTGGGAATTATTACGATAACGGCTCTTTATTTGAAAGGTTGTTTTTGAAAGCATTTTTGACGAGAAACGTGGGAATATTCCTTAGCAAAAAAAATTTCAACAAGTAGTTTGAAATATGCGATTTTAAAGTTTCACAGTTTTAATGCATTTTCTGTTATTAAATAAGGAAAAATAAAGTTCATTTACGTTGTATTTGTGTAAAATAGATGTGGGAAAATTGTTTATTTACATTTGCAGAGACAAAACACTTTTGATTTTTTCACTTTCCACGCAAATATGGCTCAACACAAACCTGTGTGTCTAATTATTTGATAGTGGAGCCCCTTCCCCCATAAGGGAGGGGGAGGAAAAACATACTGCCTCTACGCATATATTTTTTAATGCAAAGTGTTCCACATGGGTTTATAACTTTTCACGCAAAGCGAGGTTCAATCCAAACCAATGTGTCTATTTTTAACAATAATGAAGCCTTCCTGAACGGGAGGAGGGGAAGAGTGGGCAGAACACACTATTTCCACGCATATAGTTTTTAATGCAAAATGGGATTCCACATGGGTTTCACAACTTTATATTTACCAAAAAATTATATAAACAACACTTATCAATACAAAGATTTGAGTTAAACCCTCGATTTGTGTAGAAAATGAAAACGCCCCAGGGGTTTTGTCCTTGAAAATTTAAACAGACACTTTTTTCATATCTGCTTTACACAAATGCAACGTAAACAAACTTTATTTTTCTCTATTTTATAACAAAAAAAAGCATTAAAATTTTATGAAATTTTAAAATCGCATACCGCGGAAACTATTGATCAAATTTTTTTATTACTATTTTTTGCATTTTTGTCGTCAAAAATGCCTTCAGAATCAACCCTTCAAATAAGAGACTGTAGTTATCATAATTTTGTCTGCTATTTGTATAAAGCTTAATAAAATTTAATATAATATATAAATATTTAATAATATTATAATAATATTTTTATATAATTAATGCAACTAATTTTCATAATATGGAATGTTGTACACAACATTGTAACACAAATAAATTTGAGATAATATGTTTTAATGCAACCCGGGCATGTCAAGTTTTTATAGCTTGTTTTGGTGTAAGTTTGTCTTATGCGATTTAGAGTTTATGATAAATTTTCCTTTAATAATTATATGCCAAAACCTTAGTGTGTGTATATTGTGCATTTAGTCATTTATAAAATAACTATTTTTGTTAAACTACTACTTTAATTATAATGCAATATATTGGACTTTCGGTTAGAGAATGATGGAGGAAAGATCATGTAGTTAGAAGAAAAATGAGGGTGATTTTTGCAGAAAGATGTAGAAAGAAGAGGAAAATAGAGTGAGACGAGAAGGAAAGAGGTAAGAGAAAGACGAGGAAATGAAGGAAAGATAGGAAATGAAAGAATAGCAGAGGAAAAGAGGGAAATATGAAGAAGACAGTATTAGGTAAGCAAAGGATCCATTAAGATAGAAGAAGTAGATAAGAAAGGAAGATCAGCAAAGTTTGGAGATCGCGAGGAATAAAAGATGGCAGCTATGAAAATATGAAGTAAAAGTCGGTAAAAATTCGGAATTAGCAGAAGAAGAAATAGATGGCAGATTGAAAAGTGAGAAAAAGATGTAAGGCTCGATAAAGACGGAAGATTGGCAAAGAAGATCGGAGATCGGCAAAGAAGATCGAAGGTCATGGATAAGTGGCAGCTATGAAAATCGGCAGGAAAGATTGGTAAAGAAGTTTGGAGCTAGCAGAGGAAAAGATAGCAGTTATTGAAAAAGAAAGTTTGGAAAGAATGTTGGAAAGAATGGGGAGACAGAAAGTGAGGATAGAAAAGAGGAGAAACTGGAAGATAATAGCGAAGATAAAATGAATGCTTGAGGAAAGAGGAGAGGATAAAGAAAGTAGAAAGGAGAGAAGAGAAAAAAGAATTTAGAGAATTTAGTAAAAGAAGAGAAAGTAAGAAAGAAAGAAAAAATAAGATAAAATAGAAAAATAAAGAAGAGTAGTAGAGATAAGTGGGATTCCGAGTTCAAGGAAAGAAAGAAGAAGAAAAAGTAAGGAGAGAAGAGAGAGATAAAACAGAAAAGGAGAGTAGAAGCAAGTGGAAGTAGAAACAAGGAAAAAAGAAAAAGAAAAGGTGAAACATTGATAAATTGAAGGAAAAGAGAATGGAGGTCGTGGAATGAAAGATTAGTGGAGGAAGTAGGAGTCCGAGGAAAGAATAAAGAGGAAAAATGATAAATCGACAGACTGAGAAAAAGAAGAAAAGGAGAAGAAGAGACAAAAAAAAGAGTAGAGGCAAGTGGAAGTCTGAGGAAAAAAGGAAGAAAAAAAGTGAAAAGTTGAAAGATCGAAGGAGAGGAAAATAGAGAAGAGAGAGAGAGAAAAGAAGAGAGAAGAGATGAGAAAGGGTGAAGAAAACGAGAGAGGAGAAGGATACCGAAGAGGAAGAAGAAAAGCGAGATGAAAAGCAAGATAGAGGAAAGATGAAGGAGCAATCTAAAAAAAAGGATAAGAAGAGAGGAAAAGCACAACAGCGACTGAATAAAAGAGTGGAAAATAGAGAGGAGAGACAGAAATGGAAAGAGAAAAGCCAGAGAAATGTGAGAAACGTAAGATGAAAAAGTGAGAGAAGAGAAAGACGAGGAAAATCGACAGAACCGAGGCAATAGAAAAGAGAGAGGAAGAAGGAAGCGAGGAACAAGGAAAGAGTTGAAGTGATGAAAAAAGAAGATGATGGAGAAAGCAAACAAGACAAAAAGAAAAAGGAGAGAGGAGAAGGCCGAAGGAAAAGGAAGGAGGCAGTGGACAAGAGAGAGAATGGAAAAAGCGAGGGATAAGGAGAGAGTTGAAACAATTGAGAGTAGAAGGAGATGAATGTAGAGAAAAAGGGAAGGATAATTTTGATTTAGAGTTGATTTACATTTTGAAGTTGATTTTATATTTGATTGGGTGGTTAACTTGAGCTGAATTTTTTATTTCAATTTCAATTTTGATTTTAATTTTAATTTTAATTTTGAATTTTGAGTCAGTCTCAGTTTTGGAAAATTAGAGTACTGTTTTTAGTTTGTAGTTTTTTCTTTAGTTTTTTCTTTAATTAAATATAAGATTAAATGTATAAGTGAATGTTTGGAGAAGAATTGTAATGGGAAGTCCTAAGTCGAAAAGCAAAGACTAAATGCAAATAAATAAATAAAATATAATGCGACAGATTAAATTTAATTTTTCTTAATACTGAAAATAATATAAAAATATTTTACAACATAAATTTTTATTCAGTTGGCACAATTTTTCAATATCATTATTTTTGTAGAAAATTTAAATAAGTATTTTAAACAAAAATATTTGATTAAATTGTTTTTATTTAAATAATAATTAAAAAAATAAATTTTATAGCATAACTTTTTATTTTTTTGGTGAAATTTTTTGATATCATTATTTTTTGTTGTTATAGCCTAACTAGCTATAACCGAATTATTATTAATTTAAAATATTCTTTAATACGCCTTCCGATTATAGCGAGATATCGCCGGAAATGCAAGAAATTTCAATCAAACCAAATCTTAGCTTGAATTTTGGCCTAACCATTCGAAATGAGCGACACAACATGGTAGTGTCGCTAAGGGATCCCCTCCAAAAAATCAACCAAACAGGAGGCAATAAAATATACCACCGCGAATACGCGGCGGGCAGTCTTGACTATCAATCTATATCAGTCATTATTAACGAGTGATATCGGACAGTTGCCGCGATGAACCTAATTCAAGGAATCGCTAGTCTAGCCGCGACACGAATTGTTATTCGAACGAAGTCACAAGCTGATCTCGCGACCGTGACCGAGATATCAGGCTCGCGTCGACGTAACCCTATACCGTGATATCAGGCTCGCGCCGACGTAACTCTACATTGTAATACGAATAACTGTGAAGGGGAACGACAGGCAAAAGGAAACTACTTAATAAAAAGAAATAAAAATTGTTTATTCAAATAAAAAAGAGAATATATTGTTCCCCATCTGCCAGCTCCCAACCCGATCCTCGGCTCCCAAGCTTAAATCGGCTCCAAGCCGGCTCCTAAATAAATAATAATTCGGTAACTGGGCTAATGGAGCAAAAAAGTATTTCTATAATTATACTATTTTTCGCATATCATTTTTTACCGATTAACATTTAATTATAAATAAGTAAATTAATAAAATTATACATAATATAAATAATATAATTACAAGAAAAATAAATAATAAAATTAAGAAACATGTCAATTAATGTGGATTACAAAAATTACAGCAGATTTGAATACATTTAAAAAGCAAAACAAATATCCGGATAGATATTATAAATAATTTCAAACTTACAATATACAATTAATGTACACATGTAATTAAATACACATACTAATAAGGTCAAAATTATAAACAGAATACATAGAATAATATAGTCAAGAAACAATGGGTTCGATGTCAAATTCGGTTAATGCTAATATAAAAATTCTTAGAAATTAAATACGGTTAAAGAAGCTTTGACAAACGTTTTTGTTCTAATTTAGACTCTCCTCAGTGTGATAAAAAATTAATAATTAAGTATAAAGTGTAAATATCCAAATCATGGTCTGCGCGTAAATGTAAAATATGTGTGACAATTGTTGTTGTAATAATTTGAATTCCTCTAACGACCTCCCAAGGTAATGCATTTCACACCACAAAGTTGTTCCCGAGACTTACGGTTAAAAAATAAACCATGTAACTTCTAAAATTGTTTAAAAATGGAAAATGCCGCGGAAAACAAAACTTAATTTGGGACGAAAAACCTTAATTTTGATGAAGAAGGATTCAAACGCTCGATCATGTTCGATTGTCATATTTCATAATATGTATATGATTGTCGCGAGTATCGGAGATGTAAACATAATCAGGATTGAGACAAACGAGGCATACAGAATGAATTTTAAAAAATCAAATAAATAAAAAATTAATTAATTAATTGAATAAATAAATAAACAAATTAATAAAAAAATTAATTAATTAAATAAATAAATAAATAAAAAACGGTCTAGAATTTTCAAATTAATGCTTTTTTAATTTATTGATAATAAGAAGATAGGATGGATTTAATAATATAATGTCACTCTGGAGACTGTGTCTTTGCTCTTTTATATGTAGCATGTATCTCGGATGTAAGTTTGTAGTGGTAATAAGGTTCATTTTCTAAAATTAGTATGTTATCCCAAAATCATAGTTTCTTTCTATTCTATGATCTGTGATAACTGAACCTTGTGAGCATGATCTGGATATGTAGTTGTGATGTTCTGCAATTCTAATTTTCAGAAATCTTTTTGTTTGACCGACATACGATGCTTCGCAGTCGGAGTTAATTTTGTATTATTAGACCACAATATTAGAATAAGATCGCGAAAGAAGGTCTTTATGTCTCTTGATAAAACCTTTATCAAGCTTGTATGTAAGAAGCTTTACGTAAGAAACATTAATCAAAGCTTTTTTAATTATATGTAATTTTTATAAGAATTTTTATACTCGCATTAACCGACATCAAATCACTCTTTTATTGTTTCTTGACTGTATTATTCTATGTATTCTGTTTATAATTTTGACCTTATTAGTATGTGTATTTTACATTAATTGTATATTAGTATATATGTATATTGTATATTTGTATATTAGTATATTAATATAAGTTTCAAATTATTTGAAATTTCTATTCGAATGTTTATTTTGTTTTTTAAATGTATTTAAATCTGCTATGATTTTTGTAATCCACATTAACCGACGATATTTCTTAATTTTACTATTTATTTTTTTGTAATCATATTATTTATATTATGTATAATTTTATTAATTTACTTATTTATAATTAAATGTTAGTAAAAACGGTATGCGAGAAATAGTTTAATTATAGAAAATCTTTTTTGCTCCATTAGCCCAGTTACCGATTATTCCTTTTTTTCATCAATACACTTCTTTTTTGCTTATTATAGATATTTAGATTCTTCAAACTTCTTCTCTAGATATTCTTATTCTAAGAATAACGGCTAAGCATAATACTAATTTAAAAAAAAGTGAAATAAAAAAATTACAAACAGCTTGTACTTTTTTATAAATTTATGATAAATATTTAGCTTAACGTACCCAATGACTTTGACCTTGATATATGTTGTCAAGGATATGACTCTGTAACTTTTTTTTATAAATTTATCGGTAGTCTCTTATAGTTTTTTAGATGTTTAATGTTAATTTTGACAGTTTTAATGTATTTTCAGTAATTATTTATTTTTAGAAGAGCATCTTGATGAGCAGAACGACCTCTTGATGATCAGAATGTTCTAGAGAACATATGTCAAGGTCAAAGTCATTGGAGGTGGGTACGTTAATCTAAATATTTACCAAATTTATATAGTTATTTAAATAAGAAATTAAAAATAATTTGTATTTTTTTATAAATTTTTAAATTAAAAAATAAAAATAATTAACTTAAATGTAACAATAATATAATTATATTCAATATAATATTTTAAAAATACTTAATAATAATATTATAAAAAATATAACAATAATAATATAATAATATTATAAAAATTATAAAAAAATAAAACTGTATAAAAAAAATTTCAAACTTTTTAACTTTTTATTAATTGTAGAATGGCCATTTTTAGTTTTAAATGTATATTTTTTATTATATGTATTGTAACGATCTACCTTTCCCGACGCCACAGATCTGCTCGTTGGTTCCAGAATTTAGGAGAAGGAAGAGATTCGGGCTCGCAAATTACACACTCGATTTGGCCAACAAATAACAATGATTTATTTATATGAATATTATATGCTACAACAGAATCGGCCAATAAACAGAACTCGCGAATACAATTAGAGGAAACGAGATCGACCCGTAACGGAAGAAATCGGCTAGTACTAACGGAATCGGCTGCTCGCGACAACAGTATCGGGGTTATCTAATCTGACCCGGATATAAGATAACGCAAGATCGTGCCAGGACGTGACGTCTGGTGCCGAGGATGCGCACCGCTCAGCGGCCCATCTTGAAAAGGACTAAGGGCCATCCGGCATGCTTTGCGACTTATTCTGAGGAGGAGAGGAGAGATGCTGTTCCTTGCGTCACGAGCCAGTCTTACTAGTTAGGCGGTATATACAAAGAAAAATAATAAGTACGGACGCGATGCGTACAGTGGATTGAGCCTAAAGGCTCTTGGTCGCGGATCACCGGGAGATTCTCGCGCGATCGAAGTCGACGGTTTCGCGAGGAAGCGACGAAGAGAGCACTCTTCGCCACGGACAGTGCCGGTCGTCGAGAGCACTCGACAGAGAACGAGAGCACTCGTCCCCCGGGCCGGAGGTGGTATAAGGGAGAGCACTCCTTCGCACCGTCAAGACTGGACGCCGAGAGCACTCGGCCGGAGACGAGAGCACTCGTCTCCTAGACCAGTTTAAAAGGAACGGTATAAGGATCGGTCAGCTGGAGACTCAGAGAGCGCTCTGAGACTTCGAGCGTTCCGATGATCGGGACCAAGGACTGATACCGCGAGCCATGTCGAGCCGGCTTATATATCCGACCGGCTTCCCTTATTTAGGCTTGCACCGCCCTAGTGGGGGATCGCATCGCCCAGCGGCGGCTTACGCAGTGGGCTCGCTGCCCCGCAGTGGCGCGGATATGTAAAATTTATGGAGCGCCGGCCTCTTTTGCGGATGGGTGGACGGTCCGCGAGGCTCTAGTAACGACACAGGTCGTTACATCATATTGATTTTATTCGTCGGATTTTGGCATGTAATTTTTATTCTATATGAAATAAATCATCTAATAATTTTCAAACTTGATTGATGACAATTGTTAATAAGGCTTGCATAAAAACATTTTTGTACAACGCAATTATAACTGCATTGCACTACACGTTCATGTGTATTAGATTCCCATGATTTCAATATAATAAAAGTATTGTTGTTTGTATCGCAGTTTGAAATAATGTATGATTTAATGTAAATATTTTATATATTTTATAATCTTAAAAATTATCGCGGGCGGCATCTATTTCTTCATTTTCGGTCCGAGATAGTTAACTTTTGACTCGAGATTATTTGATTTCATGATCAAATTACATTTCGACAATCTGTAATGTATGAGAAATTGAGAAAATATTACCTGCGATATTCGCATAGTATATGAAATATTTACACATAAATCATTTTGTTTCAAATAGCGCTACAGCTTTTATTGTGTCATTTATTATAAAATATTTACATTACTATAAAGGAAGATAAATGTTCGGATTAACTTACCTCACGAATTGTTTTCATTTTTACATATATTGTAGAGGATACATTTTTAAATAACACGCACTTTGAATTTTGTGGCGCTCTCTTCTGGTTCCAGAGATATGCGATTTTGAAGTATCATAAATTTCGCATTTACTTTTGAGTTATATCAAATTATTATTTTATCATAATACTTAATCCAAAGTTGGCCATATCGCAGTCTATTTTTATTAGTTTAAAAAATAAAAGAGAGTGGCCACTTTTGGTGGGACATTCTGTATACAGAATGTCCTAGACCACCCGTACACTCCTTTTCTTTCAAAAACTAAGATTTTAAAGAAAAAGTTTTTAACAAACGTTTTAAACAAACAAAGAAAAAATAATTGTTATAAAAAATATATTTCAAATAATTGCCTACTTTTTTTAAAAAACAATTATTTTCTGTACACCATTTGATTCATTTTATTATTCTGTACCTAAAATTATTACGATACAATTAACGAACACTAAATAATTTTCGAGATTTTATATTTTATACTAAAATATGTCAGATTAAGATACAAAATAACTCAAAAAATTCTTAATGAAAAAATATTTTA
>JBCAUJ010000046.1:1263931-1298432 GCA_038406275.1 Cataglyphis albicans
ATATATATATATATATATATATATATATATATATATATATATATACGGAATAGTACATAGTGTCCGGTAATAACCGTATCACCTTTCATAGAGGGGGTTAAAGTTAAGAGAAAAATTCTTTATCGTTTTGCAATTTTCACAATAATTATTGAAAAATTAATTTTAAAAAATAGGCCTACAGCGCGATGAGAAGAGACAGCTGTTACGCAGTCGCTAGGACGCGAGGAACGTTTCGCACTGCGGCCGTTGTCATTTGTAGAGTGTTCTTCCTTCATCGTGTGCCTAACGACTGCGTAATAATAAAATGTCTCTTCTCTTTTCTCGCGCGCTTATACTTCGCGAATTAGTTAATGTTTTTAATTTCTTATTAATTATAGCAAAAATTGCAAAATGATTAAGAAGTTTTCTATTTAGATTAATCCGTTGTATCTGCTCATGAGAAATGATAACTGATGGTTATTACCATAGATATATGTATATGTGTATATATGTATATACGTATATGTATATATGTATATGTACATATGTATATACTGTATATATGTATATGTATATATGTATATGTATATATGTATATATATATATATATATATATATATATTATACATATTATTATTAAGTTATTATAAGTAGTTATTTAGCATATTCATGTACAAGCATATCTATGTACAAAGCATGTTTCGGGATATCCCTTTTTTATTTATTTAATTAGTGCTATGACATTTCACAAACAACATACAATTGGGAATTTTGTTTATAGAGCAATAAATAAAAAAATATTAACAACTTTGTAGTCATTGTATGTATACTTTGAGATTTCTTTGAACAAAAGCATTGATTAAAAATTGTCCTCAAGTTATGCAATTAATATATGAATGTCCTTAAATTAAACATTTTATTTCAATATTTTTAAAGACTGTTTTACCCTCTCCCGCCCAAAAAAATAAGCGTTTTATCGCAATGCTTCTCAAAAATATTTTATATTTATAGTTTAATTACTAATTTCTTTTATTGAATGTATTTTTTGAGTCTACATTTCTTAAAAGAGAAATTAAAGATCATGGATTATAATTTCACCTATTAAATATTATTTTATAAATATTTAAAAGATGTAATTATCATAAAAGAATTTAAATTATTATTCTTTACAAAAACTGTTATTTAAGCATGCATTGCACGTTAATGTAAAGTCTCACAGTATACATTTTGAGTAAATTTCATATATCCAGACAGCACAAAATATTCAAGGAATATTCTAACCAGATGATTTCCATATATTCTGAGAATATTCGAAAAGAACATTCTTATAAAAATGTTTCAAATGTTATTATTTGTAAATTTTCAGAATATTCTAATAACATTTCAATGAATATTCTTATAATATTTCATTTTGTTTGTAACTGAAATGTTTGTGAACCAAAATATTCTTATAATATGTCCTACGTACTTTTCTTGAAAATAAACGCTAATTGACCAATAACCAATGTGCTTATGTTATTATTCCTTAGCACGACTCAATCTGTGTGCAAGAGCTGATAGAGGCGCTCTACAAACGCATGCTGGAAGCGTTGTATAATAACCGTAGATCTATGAGTATAACCGTGAAAAAGATTGGTGATGAAATCACGCTGATTCTCTCGAATAAATAAAAATTGATAAATATCCCTTGCAGTAGAATTTTCCGGCAGAAGAATAAAGCAATACCAGAAGATAATAAATTTTTCTAACAAAATATCTAACAAATAAAGCCGTACCATTTGATAAAAGTAATCGAAAAAAAAGTGATAAAAGTAAAAAAAATTAATTCTTTTCTAATCATGAAGAAATAAGACTTTCTAATCAAATCACGTGCACAAAAGTCCTTCAGGAAAGGCAACGATCAAAGGACTTTAAACCGATATCAGACTCATCAATCGACGATCACTTCGAATAAAAAACGAAAAAGTAGGAGAAACACCCCGTCTAAGGAGGACTGGCACAATTTTTAATTCGTCAAATCTTGGAAGATTCCTACTTAAAAAAATTAAAACACCCTTGAAAAGGCCCTATAAAAGGAGAAACTCGAGAGTCCTCGTTCTCTTTCCGTACGCTCATTACGTTCAGATCAGTCTTTACAATCATCAGTGTTCAGTTCAGGTCACACCTTACAGTTGAAATCAGTGTTAAAAATCTTTTCTCGTGTTCGCGTGTTCAACTTTTATTTTAAATTTTATTTCGTGGTTTAACTCGGCGCGAAAATGCAATCAGTGTGTCTTCCCTGGGCTCCAGAGCAACTTACGCATTGAGCTGCAACGAGCATCGAGCTACCGACATGAGACACAGAGTGAAATACTGCACTAATTCGTCATTTCTCCGATTCCGAATTGCTATTCTTAATAAGTAAGTCATTAAATAATTCTCCTCTTTTCTTTTGTTTGCCTTATGCCTATTTAAATCAAAACAATTCCGTAAGATTATATTTTATTCTTTTAAATCATTAACTCGTTCCGTAATAGTCATAGTAAGCTTTTAGAAAATTTTAAAAAAACCTAATTTAACTCGTATGCGAACTATCAATTTTATATTTACGACCATTTTATATACACACATGTTTATTTAATTTTATTTACCTATTAACAAAATTATTGTATAATAAATGGTCAGAATTAAATATTAACGATAGAATCTGCTCCCTCACTCATTCTGACCGACGTTCTCCGCATAAATGTAACATCCGCGAACAAACAATATATCTCCACACTCACACATACGCAGATAATGATTAATTTTTCTTATTATGTATAAATGTATAAATCTAACTTTTTCTTATATTTTTGAATAAATCAGAATGTTTGTTAATTAATTAAAAATATTTCTTTAACCCCCTTCTCTCATTTCCAATAAAAAGTCGCATTAGTCCCATCCCAAGTAATAGGGATTAAATTCCTTGATTAAAAAGGGACCATCGAGTGAACGTCGGAAAACAGCGTAATAGCGACGTGTACAGTCGTTTACCTGATTTTCAAACCTTTGATTCTTACGCCCGCTTCTTACGCTTAAGGCGTTTGATTTTAGGATCTTTGAAATAGTTATTACGTCCTTCCTTGTGATTCATCCTTCCGAGAGTCTGGACGTAATGCATCCTTAATTTTGCTTTGTTAATTTATTTTAAATTGAAGCAACTTTATTGATATTAATAACTCGAAAATTTGTAAAATCAAAAACAATTTATAAAATAATGAATTTCTATGGCATTAAAAAAAAAAAATCTATTATTTAACATATTTTGACAATTAATCTAATCTTTGAACTTTCGAATTTTGTTTATTAGTTTATTTTAATCTAACTTTGTAAAACTGTGCAATAAAATATGTCTTGTTTTATATCATGTATAATATACATGATATAAAACAAGACATATTTTATTGCACAGTTTTACAAAGTTAGATTGTATAAATGCATTTTGTATAAATGCAGACGAAATATAATACCTACGAATTAATTAAACATTTATTACTGCTGAAATTATACACAAGATAATTTGCCTTCTCTTTTTGACTGTGATATCTCACAGTATCAGAAACTGAATACTCAGTATCAGAAAATGCGGCATGAGCGCTTCAATGTCAGAAACTCCGGCAGTAGACGATCATTATTAAAATAATAATTTAATTATTAGAATGATTTTAATTTAGATAGAATCATTATTAAAATAATAATTTAATTATTAGAATGATTTTAATTAAAAATATAGGTGAATCTTACTCAGAAAAATCTAATGCACATGTTTTAAACAGTTTGTTTAAAAAACGTGGCCGTTACTCTAAAAATATCAGAAACTGCCGTTTATCTTAGACTCTCGCGCTATTGGGTTATAGCAAAAACTTCCAAGCGCCAGCCGACAATTCGGTGTGCATTAATCAGCTCTCGGCAACGGCTATCCGATTGGATTTAACAAATGCGGGACACTACGGACATTTTTAATATTGTATTTATTCACAAACTTTGTTAATATAAATTTTGTTAATATATTTTTTACTTTGATATAATATAAATAAATTTAGTCAATTCGTTTCAAATCAAACACATACATACATATATATATATTTATTTATATAATCTGCTCACGTACAAACGGACAGCGAACGCACACGGTTATATACGCAAGCGCAAACGCGCAGATTGTCACAGACAGACTAACAATACACAGCCACTTGGCAAGAAGATTCATGTTTATTGAGCAACCCAATGAAATCAGATAAATGTGTCATATCTTCATCGCTGATTCCGAATGATACCATAAATGGGTATTTATACATATCTACATCTATTATACATATCTACTGTTAACGCAAGCATATAAGCATAACATACATAAATTCGTGCGATTGTGTTAATTAATGAAGTCATATTTATGCTGAATAAGATACCTATGAGATTTAAATCATATACATCTATATCTTAGAGATTTTTTACGTAAAATTGCGCGATTTTTTAGAATTTAACATAAAAAAATTATTTCTTTTTATTTATAGAAACAAGATTAACTTTCACATGTTCTTGAAAACCTTAGTTAAAATTTAAGCTTATCAATATTTTTCTTTTCAAAATCTTATAAATTTTTTTTGAAACATATTTGCCTATCAAATTCCGTTTTCAAGACTACATTATTTAAAATGGGACATCCTGTGTATTCATCATAAAATTATCTATGGTGTTTTTAAATTATATATTAAACTAATAAACATTTTATATATAAAATTATATCTGTTTCAAAAAAGTAGCAAACTGAAAAATTGTCCAAAATATTTATTATAGAAGATCATTTAAAACTTTTTAAATAAAACTATTATTAATTATCTTTTTATATAGATAAATCTTTTTAATCGTTTTGTATACATATATATATGAAATAATATATATATATATATATATATATATATATATATACAGGGTGAATACCGAAATAAATATAGTGTCCTTAATACGTCGTAATTCTGAATGAATTCTAAGATATTTTTTTATGAAAATTTTGTCTGAAGCTTAGATTTTGAATTATAAAAGAAAATAGTGAGCAAATTACGGGACAAGTACAGAAGGTAGGCAAGGGCGGCGCAACCCACCGTCTGATGCAGGCGCTTACACGAGGCATTTGCTATAGGCTATAGCTGATCAAGCGCTATAGCGTACTCTAATTATTATTATTTTACTAATTATTATTTACTATTAATTAATTAATTAATTATTATTTATCCGGAATTCATATTTTTCTTTATGTAATTTTTATTTATACATATAATCGTGAAACTCGTACAAACATGTCTTGGATATGTCTAGTATACACATAAATTGGTTTGTAGAATTTCATTTCGAGTTTACGCAATTCAACGGTGATCAGATTCTCCGAAAATACGCTTCTGCTATGAAAATTTAGTTTTCCAATGTGCCACAAGCTTAAGGGTCTGAGTATATAGCAACGTAATAGTAAATCGTAAACGTAAGTCCTAGATACAACGTACAAAAATTTTAGCGTATATCGTAAAATTTGACGTGCTACGTAATCAAAAATATGCACATACCCCAATTATTTCTAAATAAATAAAATATAATTATGTTTAATTATTTTTGAATTTAATAATAAAATTTTAATTAAAATCTATTGTTAATAAAACGTCTATCTAAAGCAAGTCCATTTTTGAGCTTATGAAATTATATATTTTAAATTTTAATTTCACATACAGATGAATATTTTATTTTGATATGAATATTTATTTGATTATGAATATTTTAAATCCAAATATGAGAAACGCAAATAATTTCTTTACTATTGTGAGTTATTGAATTTACTTGTATATTTTATTTTAACTTAAAAAAAAAAACAAATCAGATGGCTACATAGGCGATGGCATATTAAAGCAATTAATCAAATGAGAGTGTGATATGGAAGTTATGAAAATTTATTTCAAAATCTTAAAAAAGATACAAAACTGTTTTATCGCTACGTTAGAATGACACTTATATACTTCAAAAAATTTATAAAATTAACAAGATTATATTTAAAAGACAAAAGTACATGTGCTCTTGTTCTAGAACACAGACTTACAATAGTTTTAAGATAATAATTTTATAATTTAACTAATTTATATTGTACAATATAAATGTAAATAATACAATATGAATAAAATAATATGATGCAGTAACTGTATTGTATGTATCTGCAATAAAAAATGCTGCAGATATATACAATATTATTACTATATACATGATGTCGCATTTCATTTAGTAAAACATTAAACATCAATTTAAATATGCAATAGAATAATATTTCAAAAACAAGTTACTTGACTTTACTACACGACTGCACTTTATTTAATATACCGCATCATATCATATTCCTTTTCCTAAAACACACATATCGCATTAAATATATGAGATAATGCAAAACAAAATACTTTTTTTGAAATTTGTCTGAATAATTTAATAAAAACAATTAAACTAATTCGTAAATAAAAAAAATAAACAAAATATATAAATTAATACAATTTAACATAATAAACAATTTAAAATAATAAACAAATAATAATTATAAAAAAAGTTATGCGGTTTATTTATAAATATTATTCTACCTTTGTCTTTTCATAATTTTGTTTAAATGTCAGTTGAGAATGAATGGGAATAGAAATTTAAAGAGAACTGGAATTTGAAGCAGCACTTCTACTTTTAGATTGATTTTCTAGAAGTAGTCTTCTTTTTTCACGATTATATTTATCATAATAATATACACTTTTTTAGCAATAATTTGAAGTATAAAAATCATCTCTAGCAAAAATTAAAAATAAATTATTGAAGATATATTTAATTATGATAAAAATTATTGCAATATAAAGTTTTAAATGAAAAATTTGATAATAATATACAGGATGTCCCATAGTTCGCGAATCATCTCTCGAGTACATATAAAGCATGTTAAATTGGATAGGAAAGTCCTCTAAAGATAGGCCAATCCGCGCTTTACACAAGCGCGCGGCGAGAAGAGACGTTCTACTGTAACGAGATACTAAATGCGCGGCGAAGCAATGGGAGGGACATTCTACGTACGAAGATTACGTACGAGCATGTAGAATACTCTTCTCACTGCTTCACCGCGCGCCTAGCGCGGTTTAGCCTACTTTTTTAATTAATTTCTTATTAATTATCGTGAAAATTGCAAAACGGTAGAGGACTTTCCTATTCAGTTTAATATGCTTTATATTATATATGGACATGAGAAGTGATCCGCGAATTATGAGGCATCCTGTATATTAAGATTGCATTCTTGGATAGTGATGTTGATATGTTGTCAAGATCATGACTTTGATCAATATTCCGAAAATTTTAGTCGGCAATCATTGTTCATTCAAAAAGTATTAACAAATAAAATTTGAGAAGTATACCACGTAGTTTTCGAATATGTATAAAAGAATAATGAGTTTGATCTTGACATAAAAGTCATATTGTAGTATATGTGGGCCGCTCAGTGAGTTCCACCCCTCTCACTTACGGGGAGGGGGCACTACTTTCGAAAGATATAAACTAACTCAAACCAAATTTTAGTTTCAAATCAGAAATAGGATGTAGAGTTAAGTTTTTCTCGGTTGGATTTACGGGGAGAAGCAAAATCTTTCCTCTGTCCATGCAATGTATCTACACACAAATATTAGTTAATTATTTCCTTTAACACTGACAGCTTTTCACGCGAAACAAAGTTTAATTCAAACTTTTCCATTGTTAAACGCTTATATAATTTTTTGATAAATAAAATAGCATAAAATAGAAAGTTATCCATGTGGAGTCTCACTTCGCATTAAAAAGTATATGCGTGGAGGCAGTATTACGCCCCTGCGAGGGAGGGCTCCATTATCAGAAAACTAGACACATAGGTTTGCGTGGTATAGCAACAAAAAATTTTTTACTTTTTTTCAAAGTCTTTGAAATTAACTTTAATAATCTTTTTTTATTAATAACTTTTTAACGGATCGCGACTGCCATTTATTTCAAAGTTAAAGTCATTCAAGCCGATGATTTTGATAAAATAAGGATGATCTCTTACTTAGAACAGAAAATCTGAAAAATTATCAAAAACTTGAAGACGCGAAGGAATTTGCTAGAGTTGATCTTGGTTTTGTAGAAAATGTATTTCACAATATTCGAATAACAAATATTAACAATATATAGAGGCCACTAACAGGGAAACTTATCTTTGTGTGACTTGCCAATTTTATTAAAACTTGGTACACTTGTTTTTTTTATATTTTATCATATATTACTTTTTATTTTTTTTTATATAATAAATATAATTATAAATAAACGAAAAATCGAAATAGGTATAGATTCTCGTTACCTTCTTGTCAGTTATTTCTGGGTTCGGCAAAGAGCGAAATCAGATTAATTTGACTTATCAGATCATTATATTGGATCCACTATTTTGTATTCAATAATTCTAACATTAGATTTGCTTTCAGCAATATGTGAAACCTCTTATTTATGTTTATAACTTAAAAACAGCTTTAATATCGTAAATTTAGAGATAACAATAATTACTCATGCTTATAAATAACACATCACTCAATAAGTCCTCGGTCTGACACATTATGGCAACATTGTTGACAGACCCACGTGATTTCTAAAAAAAAATTTGTTTTTCTTAGACTAAAGACTTATTGAGTGATGTGTTACAAGGGATAACAGGGTATTAGTTTCCATCCTTAAACATGCATTGCCGATATAAAAAAATACATGTGTATTATTTTTGATAATTCTACAAGTGTATCAAGTTTAAATAAAATAGGCGAGTCATATAAAGGTAAGTTTCCTTTTAAGGCTGTGTTCGGGAAACACGCTTTTAGCGCTATGAGCAAGCTCTATCCTTGTTCAACTTCAATAAATAACAAAAATAGAACACGCTCATAGCGTTAAAAGCGTGCTCTCCGAACCCAGCTTAAGAAGCGTCACAACAAACCCCCACCATTCGTCCCTGTGACGTTATAAAGAATCACTATGGAGGCGTCAAACAAAATATCGTCCACGTGCACGTGTTATCATAGCGGACCTCCACGATGTCATGATTATAGACTGCAAAAAAAAAGCAAGTATGATATAGGTGTAGGGGAAAAGAGACGGTGATGTAGACAGCTATAAGGAAAATAATTATTTATTAATTTTTTTCCGGCTGAACAATACTCGGTCTCGAACCTAGGCTCTCTGCATTTCTAATCATAGTTCTAGTATGATGCGCTAAATAAAATCTTAATAAAGTAAAGTTAGAGGAAGTATTTATGATGAGAGTCCGCTATATTGGAGTCCGTCACGTGGATAGCTATAGATCAGAAAATAATTATTTATTTTTTTTTTCCTGCTGCGTGACAATACGCAATCTCAATCTAAGGTCTTCCGCGTTTCCATCATAGTCCTAGTATGGTAAGCTAAATAGAATCTTAATAGAGTAAGATTAAATGAGATATTTATGATGAGTGTCCGCCGCCGCCATGTTGAAATCCACCTCGTGGATAGATACATAGATACGGAAAATAATTATTACATATTTATTCATTTTTTTTCTGCTAAATGGTAATAATCAATCTCGAACCTGTGTCCTCTGCATTCCCGAGCAAGATCCTAGTATGGGTGGCTATCTAAATCTTATTATAATATGACAAAGTGGTAAGTGGCCGCCGCCGCCATGTAAAACCCTGAATCAATCACGTCAATAGTTTATAGATTGAAAAATTATTTCTACATATTATCTCCAAGTTTGTCGAAAGACTTAACGGACATATTATGTCGTTTAAAATGAACGGTCTGTTCATAGTTTGTACGTTGATTTTCTATATCATTCACAGAAGCAGATACATCCGATTCACAAGTTTTGGTTTCTTTATCCAAAGTTTCATTGAGACTTTGTTAAATTACTATAAGTTCTAAAAAAAAATAATGACCGCTAATAGAAAGTTGTTTGCAATGTGTTCTCCAAAATTAAAAAAAATAAATAAATAAAAAACAAAGCAATTAGAACATATGTTTTTGAATATGAGCAACAGAATTGTGAATTTTATGAAAAATAAAAAACTATAAACAGCAGATAATGCTTTTATGGAATTTATAAAAATACAATTCGCCTGCGTCCCAGAACATGAAAAAAATATGAAAAGAAAATTGATTATGGATGTTTTATTCTGTATCGTTACCAGAAAAGTAATTTTTTTGTATTTTATAATATTTAATATTCTATAACAAATTAATTTATTTGTTTAATATTGTTTATTTGTTTAATTAATTTATATTTTTTGTTTATTTTTTATTTTTTTTACTTAAGAATTAATTTATTTGTCTTAATTAGATTATTCGGACAAATCTCAAAAACCGTAATTTGTTTGACATTATGATCTCATATGTTTAATGCGATACGTGTTTTAAGAAAAGGAAAATGTAATATCTTGAGCAGAACGGAAAATCACAATAATATAAAAATAACATTAAAATGGCATCATAATGATTATCAAAAGTTATGTTTTGATCACGATAGAAAATTGATCAAATTATGATTTTGAAATTTAGAGATGATGCTGTCTGGCCTGGTTCGCGATAATTTGAATGTAAATTATTTCCGCTCATAATTTTATGTTAGGATTTAAATATGATAGTACATGGATACAAAATGTTCCTTCTAACAAAAATAATACTATCATAAGAATGATTTATATGATAAAATGAGCATACGCAGAGTGTCTTTCGTGTAATTTATCACGTTATCTGCGTCACACAAAATGCTTTGTTTTACAATTTTTTAACACGGCATTTTAAATGACTGAAGCGTGGTAAAGTATCTAAAAAAAGTGAAAAAAATGTAAAAGGTTTTACATCTCGTGTCATGATTATAATCTCTAAATAAAGTAATCATGAAACTGTAAATTGATTCAATACTTATATGTTTTGAAGGTTAAAATTTGTAATATGTTTATGCTGACAAAATAAATATATGTATATAATATAAATATATATATATATATATATATATATATATATAAATAAATATAGAAATATTTTTTTTTGCTACATTAATAAATAAATAATTACAAAGTCTACATACATATACGTAAAATTAAAATATGCAATAAAAATAAATAACATTAACAAATATTTTTTATGAATAAATCTTATAAATGGAAAAGATAACGATATAATTTAAAAAAACAATAATATAAATTTTGTAATCTAAAACTATTTGCAAATACACACAGGATGTCCGGAGTCGGTCGCACCACCCGTGTGCAGGTATAGCAATAAAAATAAGAAGAAAAGTCCTGTACTATTTTTTTCTGTAACGCTTAAAAAAAAGGAGTTATTATTCAGTGAAGTCTGGCCAATCAGCGCTGATCTTTAGCCGGACGCACGTCAGTGAACCTCACGCCTAGTGGTACAACTGAGCGCTCTCGCATACTTAGGCGCACATCTCACCGACGTGCACTCGACTAAAGATCGGCGTTAATAACTCTATTATTAAGCATTATAATGTATAATATAAAAAAATGGTACAGGACTTTTTTTCTCAGATTTATCTGCTCTCTTTTATCTGCACACGACGAGTGGTGCGACTGACTCCGGACACCCTATATATCAACTTATTCTTTTTGTGCAAAATAAAGTCTATAAATCTAACCCATTCCAACTTAACTAAACAATTTTGTTAGATATAAGATTGTGAAGAGTGCAAATAAGTCAGTTTCTTTTTGTTTTATTATTTACTTGATACAGATTGTAAAATACGTAAATAACATATTGATTTGTTTCAGATTGATTACTTTATTCTATTGTTGCAGACTAAAAAAACTGAGGAAGCAATACCTTTAGAAAAATTACTAGCTAAAATATTCTCAAATTTGCTTGCCGGGATTATTTCCCGGTTAATTATACAAGTTCAAAATTTGTAAAAATAAAGTTTTAAGATACAAGCATGTTCACAGTGATTCAATGTAAATTTCGAATGAGTTTTATCGAATTTTATCTTCAGTAATATATTTAAACTGAAAATTCGAATTCATTACTTTTTTCAGATGTTATTGTTAGGAAAATTACATCATAATGTTATCATATTCAATCATAAATTTTGCATAGATTTTCTACAAGTAACCCGGAGAAAAGTGGTGGCAATTGATATGTTTTAAAAATATCTTTTTTTACCAAGCAAAGATTGTTTTATGATTTTATTTCTTCTAAGAACAATTATTTTATTTTCACAGTCTTTGTTTTTTTCGGCAAAATAGTATATTTTATCTTATATATAACGCGAAATTGGACATATAACTGATTTTTTAAAAAAATTATTTTTTATTTTACCTCCATTTTTTCATTTTAAATAAAATACAAAATAAGTGTTTGTTTTAAAATAGCATATAAATATCTGCTAATAACTAATCATTTTGTTAATATGTATAAAGAGCAACTATTTTTTTTTGTAAGAAAAATAAAATTTCATTTATTTTATTTTTATTAAAGAAAATAATTATATTGTTTATGTATTCAAGGTTGACGCGTTTAAAAAAAAAAGCAATAAATTATATTTTTATTGAATATATTTTATTATATTTTTCTACTTACTACTCACATTTTTCGAAAATTTAGTAGTAAATTGTAGAGAGGTGTATGGAGATACACTGTACCTTTAACTAGAACGATTACATCGAACGACACAAACGATTCTAGCAACTGGTCTTCATAGGATATCCAACTCTTACTTATGGTTCCAAGCGCCACATCCCAGAACACTGAATTTATCTTGCAAACCAAACTAGGTGAGGGTAACCAAATATGGTGAGATCATAGCATTTGTTCCAGAATGGACGATGTGACGGCCTACGGTGCCATAACTATCCGTAACCCGCGTGAGCCGCAATGGCGATCAATGAGCCCACGGGACAGCACGTAGTTCCCGGCGTCGCCGCTAAGCGGTGAAGGTCAAGTCGATCTAATCCACGATTAGAAAATCGCTTGGTAGGCTTATAAAATAGGTTCCCTACAGTGAAAAGACAAAGAATGTTCTTGGCGCAAGTCATCCAGAGCTCGAGAACGTTGGTAAGGATCAAGAGCATTGTCTTGCTGCTTTTAGAGGCAGAGATAATCACCTGGAGCCGCTCCACAAAGCGATCAAGAAAAGGAAGGTTGACAATATTTAGTCATCTATAGCGACAGTCTCCGGCGCCAAGTCACCGGCATCTTCCGGCGCCAGGTGAAGCCATTAGGCGTTCGCTTGCCGGTCTTCTGGCGTCAGGCCGCCTGTCAGGACTGATCGACTTGCCTCCAAATACCTGATCTCAGACCTCAGACATTGGACGCATCAGCATATCGCGTATTATTGAATAGTTTCCGCCACTTTTAATATCGCCGCCGAAAAAATCGCCGAGGAAACAAATTTGTGGGACACAGACTAGCCCACAAAAGAGTATCAGGAGAGTCCGAGTGGTCACTCAAACCAATAGACGAGGTAGAAAGTCTCATAAACGACTGTTTAATAACAATGATTTTAATGAGTGCAATCGCAATATGAAGTATTTTTGTAAATAGGTAAAAGAATAAATCTACGTTATGTTACAAAATAATCAAATTCATTTCTCTACCTTCAAGCAAAAATATTATAGGTAGTAATCAGCTAAATCAAAGCAAACTGTAGCGTTAATTATCTGCGCCTACCATACTTAAATCATAAATGTATGATCTCGACGTGATCATAAAATAAGATAGAAACCATAAATGCAAACGAGAAAAATATGATTAGTAGACTCGCTAAATGTACTTCCATTTTGAAATGATGATCCAGAACTATTGCTTGTCCAGCTTGAAGGACAGTTCATAGCATACTCAGCGATATCGCGCAAGATACCACAAAGTATTATCCCAGCTGCCACTCGCGCCAGATTAAGGATGCCAAAGACATAATCACACAACCTCCTGAAGCGAATAAAATGAGACTATCAAAATGGCACTCATCCAACAATTATTTGTTTCCTAAGAATAACGCCCACGCCAATTTCTAGTGCTGGAAGAGATAGGAGATCGCAAACTATCGCAATTCTTGAGGCATCTTCGGACATTTGCTGCAAATAACGTACTGGACTCTCTTTTACGTTATGGTTAGAGAGATACCCACATCAAATGCAAATGATCCTTGCTACTTGAGCGAAAGACCGCCTGAATGCGGTCGCCGAACAAGCCGACCGCATCCATAAAAAGACTTCCAGAGTGATAGTTGCAATCTCTCGGCATAAAAAAAATACTTGAAGCGCAAGTTCAGGCGTTAATAAAGGTCGATTCACTACACATCTCTCTAGAGGTAGATCAAGAGATAGAAAACATGATAAAAATAGGAGTTGAAGCTGTAGCCAGAGCAACTACGATAAAAAACATTGCTTTTACCATAATTGGTGTGATGATAAAACGAAGAAGTACACGCAACTATGTGCTTTCAATTCGGAAAAAGAACAAAGCAGTCACTGATGACGGTCGCTGACCCGCTCAAAGACCCTGCCATCTCTACATAGAGTAACATACCAAAATACCAAAAAACGATTTCTGAAAAACACAGGATCAGACGTGAGTGATATACCTTCGCTCGATGACAGCGGGATACATCATGCCTACGAATTATGAACTAATTGCAGCAAACGATCATTACAACATATGGTTGGATCACTATTCAACCAGAGTTAGGATTACGTCAATCATTTCCATTGCGCTTTGTCATCGGCAATGTCGCGACGTCCATCATGTCTGAACTGATTTCTTGGTATATTATCATCTGCTACCAAACCTGCAAAAAAAGAGTACTATTAGATGAAAAAACAAATCTCCATACCAAAGGCTCGGCGAAAATCGAATTTACAGAATTAATCAAAGTTCTGGCAATCGAGAAGAAGTAACATTGGATCCTGGCAGAGTTTCCTGATATTACAAACTACTGTCAAAGTTTAAACAGTCAAACATAACACCGTACACTCTATCAAAACGACAGATGGTCTTCCTGAAGCATGTCATCCATGAAGGCTGACTTCCAATAAACTAAAGACAGCAAAAGAATTTTCTGTTTCAAGAAGGAATTATTCAAGCTCATGGTCAATCCCCTTGCATATGATTCCAAAAAAAAAGAACATATGGAGACTTTATGGAGATTTCAAACAGCTAAATGCGAGTACTAGATCGTTATCCGATACCCCATATTAAAGATTTTTCGCAAATTCTCCATAACGAAAAGTCTTTTCAACAGATTAGATTTGATCCTTGGCCTATAACCAGATTTTTGTACATCCTGATGATGTATCAAAGATGGAAATTACTACTTCCTTTGGTCTATTTGGAGTTTTGTTTTATGCCATTTGATCTTCGCAATGCGGTACAAGGTAATTCCAACGTTTTATTAACGAGATTACCAGCGACTTGGAATTTTGTTATGCAAACATTGACAACATTTTATTCGCATCCGAAACGACGAAAAAAAGCATGAAGACCACCTCCGCAAACTCTTCAAACGGTTAGAAGAGAACGAAATTTTGCTAAGTCCAAAAGCGTATTCGGAACTAAGTCTTTTTTCTTGGATACGTGATATCAAAACAGGGAACACAGCCTCTACCTGATAAGATTGGAAAAATTTTCCTAAAACCAGAGAACATCCAACAGTTACGACAATATCTGGGAACATTGAATTTTTACCGCAGATTCCCAAATTCGCAAAAGAGCAAATACTGCTAAAAGGATTATTCAACGGGCCCAAAATTAAGAAGAATTACACCAATAGCTTGGAATGCTGAGTTAGAAGAAACTTTCATAAAACGTAAGGATAATCTAGCCCATGCAATGTCGCTAGCACATCCAAAACCGAAGGTAGAGATCACGCTTGCAACTGATGCTTCCGACAAAGTCAGGGGCAGTAATTCAGCAACGTGATGAAAAAGACTAGCAACCATTAACCTTCTTCAGCAAGAAATTAAATCCGTATAATAACAAAAATACAGCTACGAAAATTCCTGGCGATCTATATACTGCAATAAAATATTATTGCCACATGCTAAAAGGGAGCTTCTTTACTTCTGTACACTGATCAAGCCAATAACATACACCTTCTTGATCTGTTGCACAGTTCCCTTAGACAAACGAGGCATTTGTAATATATCGAACAGTTCATTACCGATATACGCCATATCTCAGAAAAAGACAATAGATCGCTAAAGCTCTCAGACGCTCGCTCGCTGATGTCTTTCGGTGCCAGGCTGCCTGCCAAGATCGATCAATTCGCCTTCGAACATCCGGTTACCCCAGACATTGGACACATCAGCACATCGCCTATTAGTGGTTTTCGCCATCACTAATATCGTCGCTGAGAAAGCGAGTCTGTGTGACACAACAAAAGCCCGCAAAAGGGTGTCAGCCCTAGGAAAGTTCGAATGGATGTGGCCACTCAAACCAAAAGACGAGGAAGAAAGCAATACAACGTCCCATTACACATAGCGTTTATAAATTATAACAAAATATTTGATTTGATAGATTTAAAAACGGAATTTAAAGCAATGAATCTCTAGTATCGACTCAATATACACAAACCTTCTTAAATTTATATTTAAAAAATGATACTTTTTAAATAAATATTGAAGATATGAGCACAAACAAATAAAAAAAGAAGCAAGACAAGAAGATACTATCTTTTCCAAACTTTTCGCCTTAGCAGTAGAAAATATTTTCAAGACTCTACTGTGAGAAAAGGTATCAGAATAGATGATATCTATCTGAATCAATTAAGATATGCGGACGATATAGCCAGAATTAGTAGCATTGAAGGAACTAAAGAAAAGAAGAACTAAAAAAAGGCATCCGAGGAAGCAGTATTAAAAATGAATATTAGGAACCAAATTTATCAGCTCAGATGAGGTGAATTCAATTCTTATTGAAAGCCAAATTATAAAGAAAGTGAACAAATATATTTATTTGGACCATGAAATAAAATTGAACAAAGAAGATCAAATTACTGAAATCAAAAGAAGGATTCGCATGACCTGAGCAACATTCAGGGAACTGAGTTTCATAGTAAAAAATCTAGAAGTACCTATAAACCTGAAAAGAAAAGTGATATGTGCATCCTTCCAGTGATGTCATATCTTGAGACTATGACACTAACTATCAAAAGCACAAACAAATTGAGAATCACCCAAAAAGCAATAGAACTCAATGCGTCAGAAAAAATATATGTTGGATATATACTGGATATATACTGTGCAGCAGGCAGAGGTTAGTATCAACTAGATCGAAATAAATGGAAGACGGAAGGAGAGGCCTACATCCAAGATACAAAAGGACTGTTAAAGAAGAAAAAGAAGAAGAGAGATTGTAAAAGTATATATTTTTATATTTTCTGCATGTACAATCAATATTTACAATATCTTACAGCAATTATTTTTAATTTAAAAATGTTTCAAAATGTTTTCATTTTTTATTTATGAGTTGTATTTCTTGAGTTTTTGTATCTTGTGAAGATCAGAATATAAATGCTTTGAAACATTTTTATATATTCATAAAAAATAATAGTTGTGAAACATTGTAAAACATGGATTGTACAAAAAATATGAAAATATATACTTTTACAATGTGCTCTGCGATTTGCGTTCTTTTGGCAAAAGTCATCAAAAAGTCAAAGTACAATTATAATAAAGTCAAATTATGTTTCATTAAAAGTATTAAATGATATCATTTTGATTTTCTAGAAATGATTGCTTTTTGATATCATTTTGATATCATTTTACCTTTAAATGATTTTTTGATCTGCTTAAAATGGTGGCTTATACTAAAGCATAGTCACGTAAAGTCATGTAACTTGTATTTGAATGTTGCATATTTGTAATAGGCATTTTTACATGCGGATGCTCCTGAGACGTAGCATCGCGCTCCTTAGTTACGCGTATCTAGCGACTCATTGCTAAGGCGCGAGTGAGGAGTGAAGGGCAACGTGCGTGAGCCACAGAATCGGATTGAAATGTGCAAGTAAATCCCAGCACTGCTTTACGTATAAAATCATACTACCATTCAACATGCTGGAGAAACAAAGTAATCACATAATATTTTTTTGAGCTTGAGCTTCTTTGATATTAGCATTATTCTTCAATATTTGATAATGACAACTAGAACGTATCCTGCTATATTAATAATTAAATAGATTTAAAAAATTAAATAGATTTTAAAAATGTATGAAATGTCTATATAGCAATTTCCTACTTTTACAACAATTTTAATTAAATTTATTTACTTGGCTTGTATTACTTTTTGAAATTATTTCTTTACCATAAAATTTATATCCACTGCATTGTTCTTCTTTTAATATATAATTATATAATTATATAATATTATATACAAACAGACTGAGCTGTTACTATTATATTAGCAGTTTCTAGTAACATACAAATGGCTGTGTTGAAGATTCTCTATTTAGCTAAAATTCCAAAAGCACTTTCTACGGTTCTTCATGTTCTAGAAAATTTATAGTTACAAATTCTTTGTTTGTCACTCATTTTTGCTAGAATAAGGTTTCACGATTTTATTTGAGAAATGCTTTAAAAGCATCATCAAGAAAATATGTAAATGTTTTTATATTGCTACCAGGAAGTTTAATAACTTTTTTGATCAAATTTAGTTATTTATTATTTAGATTAATTCCTATTTGGGAATCGTTAAAAATACTTCTATCACTATCGCCTGCATTAAATCAAATATATGGATTCTTTAGTTTTTATTGTATTTAATAAAAGTGTAAAAATTTGTATAACATTTTTTTTTATAGGCTCCAATATCAACTAATGTAAATCTATACAAATGATCTGCCACGGCAATTAATACAATACTATAATATTTTTCATAGTTGTAAAACAAACTTCCAGAATATTGAGGACATTGCATTCTTATATGTTTATCATCAATTGATCTAATAGTTATGTATGTTCCACTGCTTCTAATATCTATCTGAATATTTTTTCAGTAGGATAAGATAAGTGGTTCTAAAACTTTAATCAATTCTAAACAAACTTTTTTCATAATTTTTCTAACTGTCGATTTTCCTACTCAAAATGCTAAAATGAAAATGGTGAGTTACCTGTAATAAGGTAGTTGCAGTATTTTTTATTTTATATTGCACATTTATATTGTACAATATAAAGTAGTTAGTAAAATTATGAAATTATTACATTAAAGCTATTGTAAGTCTGTGTTTTAGAACAAGAGCACGTGTACTTTTCTTTTTTAAATATCTTGTTGATTCTACAAGTTTTTAAAAGTGTGTAAGTTTTATTCTCGCGTAGTGAAAAAACAATTCTGTGTCATTTTAAGATTTTGAAATAAATTTTTATAATTTATATATCGAACTCTCATTTAATTAATCTAGTATGCCATCGCCTATGAAGTCACTTGATTTATTCTTTTTTAAGTAAAATATACAAGCAAATCTAATAATGAAACAATAATGAAACAATAATTTGCATTTCTCATATTTAGATAATATAAAGTATTCACCAGTATCAATTTGTATGTGAAATTAAAATTTAAAATCTGATTTCATGAGCACAAAAATGGACATTGCTTTAGACTCGATTTTATTACCGATTTATTAACAATAAATTTTATTAAAATTTTATTATTAAAATCAAAAGTAACTAAACAAAATTATATTTTATTTATTTAGAAATAATTGAATTATGTATATACTTACTTTTGATTACATAGCACGTCAAATTTTATGAAATACGCTAAAGCTTGTTACTTACGTCTACGACTTACGTTTACGACTTACTGTTATGTTGCTATGTGATCAAACTCTAATATCATCGCGATTGCGTACATTTTCCATCGTTTTGCCAAATACTGCATTAGTCATTAATTTATCTAAATTTTTATTGAAATAATTTTTCGTGAATATTTAAAATTGTATATTGAGTTTGATATAACTGGAAAGTCATAGTGATTCAAAAAAATGTAATATACAATGTATTTTTGTAACGCAAAGCCCGTGTCGTGTATATTGCTGCAGATTGCGAGAATGTATCACGTAACGCTTCTTATTATATAGGATTGCGAGCAGCTTGTCTTGTTGCTTATCCGATGATTTGTCGCGTTTGTCGGGCAAAGCGGTAGATCAGTGTGTGCGCATGATGATGTTGCGGATACTCGAGAACGTAGCCTACAGGCGAATCGAGCGCAATCAATCAAAATTAGATTAATTTAAGTCGTCGACCTATCTGCATAAAAGTTTGACACATTATCCATCTGTAAATTATTTATTATCAAAATATATACATGATAATATGTCGCAAAATTTTCTTCATTCCTCTTGTGTTAAATTTATTAGAGGGACATTAGCTGATAAATTAATCTTTATATGTTGCGTTAAATTTTTAAGTTTTTCAGTAGACTATCGGTATGATGTAATCAGTACTAGAATGATATGCAGATAACAAATCGTTGTATGAGCAATGCATGTAATAGGCGATACTCAATATTTTATGGTACTGATATAAATTCTTTTCTTCCTCTATCTTCTCCAAAACGCATTCTAAGTCCACATACACAAAAAAGCCGCTCTTTCCGATTAAAGTTGTTGAATGTAAACACTTGTCCTTATCACTCGGTTAATCAGATAGCGCAGTCATTCATCTTTCGACAGTCATATGTGACTGCAATTTGTTGTCGAACTAAAGTAATGCAAACCTCTGTAAAAAGAAATAATTTTTTATTTTTGTACAAATATTTTTACAATGTATTTTTTTATTATTAAATATATACATACCGATTGCAAATGTATATTTGTTCATTATATTTGCTCAATTGCGAGTACATGAGCTTGGATAGATTTTTAATCCATGAAAAATGTCTAATGTTGTTATTTTCTATAAATTGACGTTTATCTCTTTTTCGCTCACTCAGACGTATCGGGTCAATGTTCTTTTTTTAATTCTATACACATTTATTGAGTTATTGTTGGCAAATTCGAATTTTTTAATTTAGTTCACAATCACTGGAAACTCAATGTCCTTAAAATTCAGTACTATCGTATAGTGGAAGTACGACGATTCCCGTTCCGCATTTCTTTCAGCTGGATATAGGCCACTGATCATGCAAAACACGTATTATCATTAGACTTCACATTAATCACTGTTCTTTTCATCGTTGTCTCCCGTGGCAATTTTATGATATCTCGTGCGCATAGGATTATACTTAGATTATATTTACAATCAAATCGAGTATTTGCGACAATGCCCATCCACTATTGTGTTCCTGAAATTCTTTAAGCGATGCCAGAATGGATAACGCACTACTCGTAATACTTGTATAAATCAAATGTGAAAGAGTTCATAGTTTTTAGTATTGATACTTTTATTTGCGCATTTATTATTTGTAACAAATTCATCATTGAACACTTTATTAATTTTTACATTGAAGTGTTTTTTCATCATGTTTTGTTCTTATTCGAGCATCCTTGAAAAGTTGATGAGGTTCGATATGGTTATGATCTATAATCGCACCAATCAATATACGATTTTCGAATGCCATATCAATCCCTCGTCAAATCAATTCATGTTATTGCATCCTGCATCTGCATTTACAAAATGCCTGCGTAACAAGTTCTTTAAATTTTCGAATCGTCCGATTCGAGCAATAGTCGATTGTTGAATCTCGATCGACAATCGTGGACATGATTCAACTTTGCTATTCTAATGACTTAATATATGCATCGCATCGTTGTTTCCATGCAACGTACTCCTTTATTCGAATTCATTTTTGTAGATCACTTACGAAGATTTTGTTTTGCATTGTTTTCCGCCGTATTTCCAAACTTATGTTGAAATTATTAATATGATTGTTATCTTGGAACATGGCGAAAATACTGACAGAGTATGCTTCTTTATCATAGTTTTATATTCTTGATATCTATTTTATATCATATTTTAATTAAAATTCGCGGTTTATCACATACGTTTTTAACTAATGTTGATTATTCCATTTTTGTAGGCTTTAATCTTGATGATTATTCTTATATTTCATGATTTGTCACGTACATTTTGACTTATGGCAAATATTTCATTTTCTAGATGTCAAATTTTGGGTGCATTGCAAAAGATTCAAATTACTTACAGCTCTCCTATTATATTATCCTTTTGCACGTTTTATTAAATAATCTTGCGATTTGTCATGTACATTTTGAACTTTGATATCTGTCAATGATATCATCATAAAACATCATAATAGATAGAAGATTGCATATTCGTCTAAAGCTCCACCTGGGGATGATATAGCAGCCGTATATTGGCGCTTGAATATTAGAATGTTTGATAATTAAAAAAATATCGTGTCAGCAATAATCTCCTCGCAATTTACGATACTGCAAAATTACACATATTATTTCAAGTCATTTAATATTGCATCGACTACTTGTGTGAAAGGTTCATATTAAAAATGTATCCCGCTGGAGGAAACCGCGATGAATTATTATGTTCCGATTCAAAACAATGAAACTTTGACGTATAAGAAGAAGAAATCAAACATGTAAGTTTCAATTAATTTAAAACATTTTGTTTCAACAACTTATTTCTTCACAACTTATTTCTGAAATGATTATTCATTAAATATGTTTTTCATAGCGTTTCATATGAGCCTTGTTGTGTACTTCGTCCTTCGCAGAAAATATGCTTTAACGATATCTTATAAATATTTGGAAATTGAAATAAACATTGGGGCTATGTCTTGCGTGAATTGATTCTTGACGAAGCAATCAAATAGTATTACCTTTTGAAATGTGGAAATCACGGTGCAGAAACATGCGAACATTAAACAACTTTCACAATCATCTCAAATTCCATTGTGTTCGAGATTTAATTATCGAAATGGTTAAAATATCTGATTCGGATATTATAAAAAATGACATTAATAATTCTTTACAACGCTATCAACTGTATTATTTCTATTTGATTTTGAAAAATGTATAGATCATATATATCACTGTGCGAAAATTGTTAATAAAAGAGTCAAACAATTTGTAAACAACGCAATAACTCTAAATCACTAATGTGCGATGCTGCAAAAGTGATACCGGAAATGATATATTTGACTGTGATTCACTCATAGATTGTGAATTATTAATTTATGCTGCAACAATATTTTTTGCGATGCTTGTAATAAATAAATTATTTTATTATTTATCTGTCCAATTTTAATTATTTATTCTATCCTCTCTTCATAATAACTTATGTATAATTGACAAAACTTTAATCTTTCTCCAACACATTTTGCTAGAGATGTAGAAAAATGATATTGTAGATGAAACATAATAGTCCGGTTGGAAGGAGATAAAAGAAATGAAATTGAAATATATAATCGAGAAGAATGTGCAACGTTGTGTAGTCTTACACAGTCTGTCACGCTTTTGCGACGTTCTTGACAATATGTAGTATGCCTGAACAAAAAGTTATTGTTATCGAAGATGATGACGATGTCATATTCATCGCAAATAATAACTTATTGGAGAATAATGATGGATCATCTGACGCAGATGATTGGAAATCAGTAATTTTTTTGGACGATTCATCTAACAAAAACCGCATATTTCGCAGGATTCTGGTGATTTTACGAACATAAATCAACGGATTTTGAAATGGGATTAAACTTTAGATACAGTAAAAATGTGTTGTATATATTTCATTTATACATTGAAGGCAACGTAAAATTTTGCATATCGTGTTTTTTGCAACTCTTACATTTATTTCGAATATCTATGTTATGCGGGAATATGAAAGTTATTTATGAACTAATCTTGGGATCATTTTGCATAGATTGCGGAAAACTACTGCATCAGATAATGCCTTGCAATTTGTGTCCAACTTGCACAGTATAATTTGCACATATAAATTTGCAAAGAAGAGACTTGATTAGAAAATATAGTAATGGATAAGTAATGGAAGATTTATTAAAAGAATCCATACAATTAGATGACGAGATAGATGACTTCATGTGGTTGAAATTTATGTTACGTGAAACTTTGTCTGTGGCAAGTTTTCCGAATTATTAAAAAAATAGTATCGAATCGAAGTGTCACGACAGAGGTGCGGAATTCAATCGCTGGTTGATGGAATGACTCGAAGATTTACAAACTTCGCTACGCAGACATTCCGTACGCGTGCCAGACATCAGTATACTGACGCTATCAACAAATACCCCAGTAAATTCAATCATGCGGATAGGTTTGAAAAATCGATTTGGAAAAATCATACTTCTTCATTTTTACCTGGCAAATCACTGGCAATGCTTTATCATATACATATTCTTTTAATCAGAACAGTATTTACACCTAAGTATTTCTTTACAAATTATAATAAATTAAGATTATTATTATTAGTCATAAATTTTTTTGTTTTAAATGGAGCGCAGTCCGATAATTTTTATATTATTAACATTTTATTATTATTATTATTTTATTATTATTTTATTATTATTATTATTATTATTTATTATTATTATTTTTTTATTATTATTATTGTTATTATTTATTTATTATTATTGTTATTATTAAATTTGTTATTTGTTATTGTTGTTATTATTACACGGTGTGATGTTGCCATCTCACGCGCGTCCGCCGGATCCCTCCCCGATTGCTGAGCGCGTGATAAGCGTCCGCGCCAGTCTAAAATCGCGAGAACCGTGCCGAATTATCCAGAGGGGCGCTATTTATACTATTAAATTTTGAATTTTAATTTCGATTTGTATTTTTGTTAGTACGCCGTAATTTACTGGAACCTTATTGGAGAGAAGTAGCAGCCGGAGAGTTAAAGAATTAATACCATTCGAAAAATAGCGAGCGACTTTCGGGAAGGCAGCCAAAGAGAGTGAAAAATCAACAACCAAATTCCGGATGAGAAAATCCGCGCACCTGGACGCAGGACTGTGCAGAGACGTTGCCCCCAAGGGTCGCAAATAAACTTCACCATAGCAAGAGCAGCGGGCGGAAAAGAGACTCGTGAGAGCTACAATCCAATTCTCGAGAGCGGCATCAAGTCGAAATTCTTCGATGATTCCGTAAAATAGGATTAGCAGAAATATCTATCGCGATCGCGGAGATACGCGCACTCGCGATCTTGAGCGTGCCGCTTGGCGGATACCTCATGCAAATAATCGCGATAATACGCATGCCCTGGCCCAAACGATTTTCGATCACGGCGATCTCGGAGCAGACTGGCACGAGCGTTAGTGCGGAGCAGACTTGTTCATAATCAATATTTTTGTGAGATAATCTTAGCGAGTGTGAGCTATCGGAGGAGATCCTGGCTGGCCGCGAGGAGTGATCCTGCAGGAGGTGAGGGATCGATTGAAAAGACTGCCGTCGAATCCCTTAGTCTGCACGGAGAAGAGCTGCAAACCCGGTGAGATTATTCCTCTGTAATACGGCCATGCGTGATCGCAATATCGGAGTCGTGTCATTCTGTGAACGTTGTTCTGAATTAATATAATCGCGTTAGAGCCGAGCTCTGTATTTGTCGCCCTTGTCTCCGTTATCGCGTTAGACCAACATACGCCCTGCCCCTCTATCGTTAGGTGAGCTAGTTCGCTCGCGACAAAATCTATTATTTTTGTTCGCCCTTTTTTCGCGCCTATTTAATGAATTGATACGTGAAATTGTATTTGATGCTCAATTAACGTTCTCGCGAGTTTTAAGGTTTTGTCACGGCACGCGTAGAATGCCTTCCACTCCGTTCCCTCCCGGCGTGTAATTATATCTCGATTCTCTTTTTGTCCACGGTCCTTTTTCCGCATCTCCCAATTCCCTCCCGGCGAATCCTACTTCCGTTCATTAGCGCAAGTTGACATTCACGCGACGGAGAGATCGCGATGACGGCTGTACGCGGCATTTGACGATTCGCAGAGGGAAAAATCGTCATAATGCACACGCTAATTTTTGAATAAATATTATTATTAATAATATTAAAAAAGTATCGATTATCTCTGCACTTCCATATTCCTTGATGCTATCCCTAACACATTGCGAACATTATTCTTATCGCATTGTTATCTTTGTCTTACATGTTACAAACACAACGTTATCCTTCTCATATCCGTATACTATGCTTTTCCTCCCACGAATGCCTCGCGCTATCCCTCTCCCACACCTATGCTAACGCTATCCTTGCACCTTATTAATGCTAACCTTCTCTTAAACATTGTGGACGCATCGCGCTATATCTCTCTTATACTTACTCGCGGACTCGTATCTTCACGTTTTTCTCACCGCCATAATCCCTCATCGGTTGCGTCGTGGTCCTTTTCTTCCTCACGGACCCCTTATTTACCGGTTGCGCCGCAGTCTCCCACAATGGTTACATACGCTCCAATGTTATAAGAATCTGGCTTTTTGATCATTGTTCTATCGCGTAAGCCTTTTCGCTGATTAGTCGGCGTGACCAATTCAGATAACTCATTACTTTTTATTCTTACAGAACATCTTTCTGTTAATCTAGTGCTTCCAAATTATTATTTAGTTCTCTGGGAGTATTTTTACCTTTGGCAACCAATTTATTTGATTCTCCCAATTCAACACTTGCGTATTTAAACTCGAAATCACCAATTTCAATTTCATCAAAAAATACTATTAAGGCCATCTTTTTCTTTATTGTCGCGATGCATGTCCCAGTTTTTCATGTACAAGCTTAAGCAATTCTCCTTTAATTACATTTGCTTCCATCAGCCAAATAGTTTTAAATTTCATTCATAAACTTCCTCTAACTTTAGCACTCATAGCAATGAGCTGACCATCGAAGAACATCTTAACATTTCCATTCGTTAATTTCATATCTATTCCACGTTCCATTAAAACCATTAAAGAAAACAAATTTTTTCTTTCGTTTAGGTACCCAGCGCGTTCTCAATTGTTAGATTTTATCACTTTGATCCATGCCTTTACAAATAGCACCAATGCTCTTTGATTGCTTGATGATTACCAGCAAATGTTATTAACTCTCTACCTTGCTTTTCATCTAGATTTGTAAACATTTTTCGATCATACCATATAAAACATTACGCCACTATTTGCAATCCATATTGCACTGCTGGCCGCACAATTTATTTCTGAAAGCATTATGGCTTTAGATTAAGTATTGTTATTCTGTCTAATCTTCTTAAAGATTTCTTCATTTTAGATCATTCTGACTTAAAATGGCCATTCTTATCGCAACTGTAACATTTAAGGTCACTTCTATTTGGATTCGGATGTTCTCCCACCAGAAGTGGTATATTTTTCTTCTTTTATTCGCAACTATTTGTCTCTGTTACTTACATCAGTCATCCTTTTTGACACAAACAACGCTTGCATATCCTTGTTATTTACAAAATTCAATTTTTGAGTGCCGCAAAACATTTTTGTAACGTTTGTTTATCGTCATCACGCTGGCGATAAACAAACGTTGCACCAAGAGTTTTCAATGTAAATAAATGCTTGCAATCACAATGTGATAATTGTTACGACGTGCTGATTTTCAATCGTGCCTTCTGCAATTTTTTTCTATTAATAATTGTCTTATCTCGCCGATGTAATCGTCAATCGTTTGATCTTCCTGCTTTCAAATCAATCACAGCTTTTTAAAAATTCGACATTTTCGCTGATTCGACTCCTTACTATACTGATTTTGCAGATACGTCTACATTTCGAATGCACTGTCAAGGCTGCTAATATGCTTAGCAACATTCTTGGTCACAGTTTGAAGAATAAGACTTTGAATGTGCTAGTTCATCTTATTCCATTCAAACGTCTTTCTAAATTGAACCCTACTGTCGTTAAAATAATCTTTGACCAGTCTTTTTCGTAAATGATGGCCTCGATTAACCTTTCAAAAATAGTAATTATTGTCGCATATCATCTTTTCAATCCTTGCTATTTCCGATTAAGTAATTATATCTGATACTTTTTCTTCGTTATTTTACCTTAGTAACTTCAATATTTCTATATATTTCTATACTTCTTTTTTGTTTTAATCAACATGTCTAATATAATTGTATACATAAGCGTGCAGTAGGCGCAGTGAAAATCAATTTCATAGGAATAACAATTATTACTACAAAAAAAGAGTAAGTAAGCAGCGAGCACGGAAAAATAAACAGAAAAAAGAATGTTAATGCCATCTGTGAACTTACAGTCCTTTTATCGGACGAATCAGAAGGGCTTGCTAGTGAAATTAAGAATAAATCTATTAATTTATAGATGTCTCGCGTCTGTCGCTATACATAATATTTTTTTATAACGTTTCATTCGAGCTTCATCGTGCAGTTCGCATCCTTGGATACATTTTAACTTGATATCTTATAGATATTTGAACATTGGAATAAGGCTGTCTTGCGTGGAATTGATTCCCAACAATAACTGAAGCAATCAAATAGCATTGTCTTTTGAAACATGGAAATCGTTGATACAAAAATATGTGGATATTAAATAATTTTTACAATCGCCTTAAACTCTATTGCGGAGATTTGACAATTGAAACTGTTAAAATTGTTGAATGAGTAGGTTTATCGCACTTTGAAATACCGCGCACATGCTTAATACTGTGCAAAACTAAGATTTCGTTCACATCCTTTCTATAAGTTTTATTGTTTATGTATTAGAGGCGATAAGAAAATGGAAATACGGTTAGCCTTAAGGCCATTGCACGTTAAAATATTTTAATCGTAACCGTAAAGCTGTAAGTAAATCAACCAATCACAGTTCAAACATTCTTATTATGTTTTAGAATGTTTGATTGTGATTGGTCAATTTTCTTACGGCATTATGATTATGACTAAAATTTTTTAACGTGCAATGGTCTTTAGAGCATCCGTTGTGTTGTAAGGTGTCTCCTAAAATTATAATAACCTTTTCAAAACTATTATCTAGAAACACTGCTTCTTTTCCTGTTACATCGATATTTGTTACTATCGATATTTAAAACGTTCCAAAAGGTTAGGGCCAGTTAGGCCGGTATTCATAGTCAGTTTTTATATTTAAGAACATCTTAAATATAATCTTAAGATGTCCTAAACTAATTATCGGATCACCAGGGCCGTATTAGCATCTTAAAGCATTACTTAAGACGGTCTTGAAATAAGAATGACGAAGAGAACTGATTATAAATACCGGCCTTAGTTTAACCGCAAGGAAATAAGCAAAAGCGTGATATCAAACGGAAAAGTGCAATAGTTTTCTTCGGCTAGTTGAACATGAGGCGGTCATTTATATTAAAAAGGCAAATGTGTGTAATATCAAGTGTGTGTAATATCAAGTTAACTATATATCCGCCGAAGTTTTTGTGCGGCAAGTCGAAAAACTAAAAATTTCTCAAATTTCCTGTGCTGGAAATGTCAGATGAAAAATGTTTATCGCGACGAGAGTTGACGATATTGTAGGAGGCACAAAAGTGTTGCGAGCAGGAGCCACAGCGCTGATCGTCACAACCTAGAAAAAAGATAATGCAAAGGCAAAAGTGTTAATCGCGACGACTATTGAAAAGTCACAACTTGAAACGCTGATCACGTGCAATAACACGTACAGCCAACGAAATGTGGGAAAACCTGTGTCGAATGTATGAACAGAAATCTGCGTTGAAACTGTTCTTGGCGCAGAAATTCCATGAGTATAGAATGTCGTCAAGGGATTCAGCACATGACAAAAGTGAAAAATATGGCAGGCCAGCTGAGAGGCGTGGGTGAACAAATGTCGGACACAACGGTAAAAAAGCATAGAACGGCAAAGATTCTAGCAAGTTTAGCTTCAAAATATAATGCTTTCCAGACAGTGTGGAACAATGTAAAAGAGGATAGACAGATCTTACAAGGGGAGAGCGCGACCTTGGGGTCACCGAATTTAAAAAAGTTTTTATATATTGTAGTATTCTATTAGAAGAATATTTGAGCGAAGCGATTGGGCACAACGCTTAGCCATTTTTAAGAAAAATTTATTTAAAAAATATAGAGTTCCATATATTCGGCTCCATATATTTGAAAAGTATATACTACATATATACTATATATATACTATATATATACTATATATGTATATATATATATATATATATATATTCTATATATATACTTCTCGATAATCGGTCCGACGAAGCCAAATATATGGAACTCTGTATTCTTTAAATAAATTTTTCTTAAAAATGGCTGAACGTTGTGCCCTATTGCTTTGCTCAAGTATTCTTCTAGTAGTACTACAATGTATAAAAATTTAAATTCGCGACCCCAAGGTCGCGCCCTCCCTTTATTAGACAATCTAATGGAGAGGTTTATCCGAGAAGAAATAAAACTCGGAGGGGCGGAAGTGATGCGACGAAAACGTTAGCCATTGTCAAAAACAGCAGAGGCAGAAATAAACCAAAGATGACCGGAGACTCAAAGAACCGGTGTTCAAAAGAAGAAATCAAGTGTTTCAAATGCAAGAAAAGAAGCACTTTGCAGGCGGCCGTCGCACGAAGAAAAAAACCGTAGCAGTGGATCGCAAGATAGCAGTGGATCGCGAGATTGTGCATTTGTAACCTCGTGAGGCAAACAATGAACAAAAAATGCCAGAAAAGTGCATAGGCTTCATGGAATAGATGAAGCAACTGCTGGATATCGATAAGAAAGATTCCTAGCTTACTGACAGTGGCATCGCGACATATATCACACCGACGTGAGTGGTTCAAGGATTTTCAGTCTTCAAAGAGAGACACAGTTGTACTAGGTCACGTTGGAGTGTGCAAAGCTGAAAGCGAAGAAACTATTATTGTTGAGAAGTTTGCTGAGAAGTTTGTTGACAGTCAGTGGAATAGAGGATACATTGAAAATGTACTGTACGTGTCAAAAATATGGAAAAATCTCTTCTACGTGGGTGCGTGCATCGGCAAAGGTTACGAGGTCAGTTTTTACGAATCAAAAGTGACAATCAAAGGCAAAATCGTGTCATGGCAATCGGCGTCAAGCAGAGAAATGTGATTTATCGCATATTTTCCCGCGTAATATCACCGAAAGTTTCAGACGAAGTAAATGTCACATCGATTAACTTAAAAGTGTGGCACAAATGTCTCGGGTATGTAGGCGGTAGAGCACTTTGCGAAATGATTAAAAACGGACTAGTCGATGGTATAAAAATAAAAAATACAAATAAATTTTTCTGTGAACCGTGTCTTGGAAAAATCACACAGACTACCGTTTTGAGTAGATCAAGTCAGACAAAACACTAAACCGGGTGAATTTATACACACAGATGTATACGGGAAAATGCAGATCGAGTCGCTTGGTAATATCACTATGTTACGTTTATTGATGATTCCTCAGGATTTTGTTACGTGTACTTTTTGAAGCACAAAGGTAACATTCTTGATAAATTCAAGCTATAATGAAAGTGTAGTAGCGAACAAGTTTGGTAGCAAAATAAAAACTATGAAGTCAGACAATGGTGGCGAATATAAGAATGCAAAAATGGAAGAATATCTGGCAGAAGGTGAAATAATCATGGAAAACAACTCCATACACTCTTCAACAAAATGGCAAAACTGAGAGAACAAATCAAATAATTTTTGAGTACTCGGACGATATTAAGAGCAAAAGAACTTTCTGGAAATCTGTGGGCTGAACCAGTACGGTGGTGTATTTACTAAATAGAACCAAACGCTCAAATCGGAAAGACATCAAAACTGCGTACAAAACATGGATTAGAAGGAAATCAGATTTGCGGCATATTATATATAAATTTTTGGATCAATGACAAACACGTACCTAAGCAATCAAGAAAGAAACTCAAAGACTAGTCTAAAAAGATGATCCTAGTGGGATATCAGAGTAAATTATCGAATTATAGACTCTATAATCTTGTATCAAAGTCTGTATCCAGAGATGTGGTATTCGACAAATCATTAAGCGGTGAGCCTCAATATGAAAAGTCCTGAAGAAGGAGTGCATGACCTACCAAAAATTATGCGAAACAGCGAGGAAGCTATCGAAATAGATGACAACAATGACGATGAGTCTAGCGATAAGAATAATGAACTTTTTGTTCAGTAAGAAGGAAGGGATAGAGCTAGATATAAAACAAGCAGAGACTTTGATTCAATGTCAGCTCAGAAATTGTGTAAATCTGCGGAGATGCCACGAAGATATAAAGTGGAAGTAGATTTTGTTGAGTACAAAACATATGAAACGTATGAAAAGATTGTAAAAAGATCAGAAGGTGCAGAGTGTATGGCAGCGATCAAAGAGAGTTACATACTCACAAGAAAAACAATACTTGGACACTGATAAAAAAAACAGACTATAAAATTCATAAATTATAAATGGGTATTTAAACTAATTCATGAGAAATCAAAAGGAACTGTACGATACAAAGGGTAGTTATGCGACAGAGTTTCTTCAAAAACAAGGAATCAACTTCCATGTTTTCTTCAGTAGTGAGATATCACTCAAGTAGTTCTTAACTCGAGTTGCTCAAGATGATCTCGAACTGATACAATTCGATGTCTGTACGACATTCCTTTATGGAGAGCTAGAAGCGGAAGTTTTTATGAAAATTCCAGAGGGCTTGGTCGCCGAAAGAAAAGACTGTGAAAATGATAATATGTCGACTAAACAAGTTGCTATATGGCCTAAAACAAGCTTCTAAGTTTTGAAATTGAAAATTCAACGATTTCATAAAGAAGTTTAGAACAATCCGACAGATCCGTGTATCTATAAGGTGTTGAGGGTTCAAATGTATATTTAGCTTTGTTTGTCGACGATAGACTTGTTGCTTCAAAATCGTGCTTGAAAAGATAGTTATTTTCTTAAAAGGAGCATTCGAAATAATGTTAAGAGACTCTAGTAAATTTGTAGTACTTCAAATCGAGCGAAACAAAAAAAAAATCAATGTTCTTGGATCAGAGTGAATATGCTGATAAAATCTTGAAAAATTTTAAATGGTTGATGCAAAAGCAGTGATATTCTTTCAGACTTTCATGCAGTTCAATAAAATCCGATAACGAGATAGTAAATAATATTTCATATCGCGAAGCAAAGTTCGTTGATGTTTCTCGCAATAATATTACGTCCAGATATAGCTTATGCGGTTAATCGATTTCAAAATATCTGGATAAGTACAATCAGACTCATTGGGAAGCTGTTAAGCGAATCTATTTCTCTCCTACACATTGCGAATGCTAAACATTGCTCTATCTCTCTTTACAAACGCTATCCTTGTCGCATCTTCGCCTTGCGAATATTATACCTTGCGCCATTTTTTTTCCACATACATACGAGCATTATCCTTGTCTATTTTGTGAACCCCTCGCCGATCGGTCGCGTCACAGTGACATCATATCTCTCGCGGGATTTCCTCACTGCCCTCCCGCACTTTCTTTCACAGGACTTGCATTAGAATCAATCTTATATCATTACTGACATCTAAGCACGCTACTATCATAACATAATTATTTGAAATTTTGAAAATATATGTAATGTACAAACTTTATAATTTTGATAAGCTCAGAAAATATTACAATAATTACAAATGACAGAAAATATGTAGACAATAAAATGCATTCATGGCATAGAGATTCTCACAACGTAGAAGATATATACAGAACGCGAAATATCCACGAGATATGAGATTCGTTACAAGACAAAAATAAAATATAAAACGATAGCAATACAGGTATAAAAATGACTGTTAGCGGCAAAATTCTTAGAAAAGGTACTTACATGATATAAAAGATTCGACCATGTGGCTATTTAATCTTAAAATACGACAAAAATTCGGAAAAGATCAGATTAACTTATGACGGTGAATGAACTACGCGATTTGTTCGAACCACAATTTGGAATTAACAGTTTTACTTAGCACGATGACATCCATCTCAACTTCGGCTGCGCAATTCGCTTTGCAAGAGTGAATTCATTACAGATCACCGTTTTTCACATTAATTTATCGAATAATGACAAATAAAAGATCTATAGGACACGTCACAACGCATTAATTTATAAGTAATTATAAGGCCACTTGGCTAATCTCTCATGCACCTTGGTATTCATAGATGAGATTTCGTCATTCACTTCTGCTGCTCATCGACATTACGCTAAATCTCTTAAAATAACACCAAAAATAAAAATAAAATTGTGGGATCGCGTCTGAACTTGCACTTAGACCGCATTTTCTTTTCCTAAAATAGGAGAAGGAAGGCTCGCGCGATCGTTCGCGAACTATTTTGTCCTTGTGACGGACGATTAAAGATGTTACGTCACAGATTATTTCTGAGGGCTACAAATAATTATAAGTCGAAACTTCAAAGCGTTATATTTTATTCATAGACTGATAAAAAAATGTTTTGAATAAAACAAAGTTGTTTTCCAAAATTAGTAGAAATACTAGGCCGGTTCTAACTCAGGTCCTCCGAGGGGTGTGCGGGGCGAGGGGAAGCCGCGCGGGGAACTTGTAGGCGCGGGGGGT
>JBCAUJ010000046.1:1342692-1378841 GCA_038406275.1 Cataglyphis albicans
TAATAATAAGATATAAATATATATTCATTTTTAAATACTCGGTTATCAATTATTAGACGCACCAATCACAGGTGATCATAAAAATCGTGTTGCAAAACAAAAGTTATTACATTTAGATAATACTGCTAAAAAAAATTTTTTTTAAATTTTATTATTTAATATTTCCAAAATTATTCCATTGCAAAATTTAAATTTCGAAGTTTTGAGGGGCACCTTGTATATGATATATAATGTATAACATACAAAGATAATTAATATTAAATATACAGAATAATCCATATTAATATACATATAAATAGTTAATTTTATATAATTTTTCATATAATAGAAATAATGTTTTTATATATAAAATCAATATAGCAATTATTTTATATTAAAAATAAAAATTGCAAAAGAGTATCTCTGCGCATATTAGCGCAGGTACATATCCAGATGATGCAGGCGATGCGGGCACGTATCTGAATGATGCATCATCGAGGATCTTTTTTTATCTACAAAATATGAACATTTTATAAAAAAAAACTTAAACTTGCATTTTATCAATATATGAATGTAAATATAATTGATTAATGACATTCTTACGATAAATATTATATAATCATATAATTTTTAATGAAATAAGTAAATCATAATTAGATAATTGATTATAAATAATCCGATTTATGTCATGTTTGGTATCATTTTAATCGCAAGAATCTCATTAATCCATTATATTTATATTCATACTGATAAAATGCAAAATGCAAGTTTCAGTTTTTATTCTATAGAAGATTTATATTTTGTAGATAAGAAAAAATCCCGATGTTGAAAAATCGATAAAAGAGAGAGCAAGAAAGAATGAAGAAGCAAGAAGCAAGCGGGATGACAAATCAAAGAATTCCGAAGTCTCGCTCACCAGGCCCTTTAACTGTAATTTTTGACGTATATATATCACCTTATTATAGAAAGTAAAAATTTTATATTTTGTATTTTATATATGTGAAAATAATTGTAATGGATTAATTACATTTTTGCGATTAAAATAACACTAAATATGATATAAATCGGATTATTTTTAATAAAATAGTAATTATAATTTTAATTATATAATTGATTAAAAATTATGCGACTTATCGTGTTTAGTATTATTTTAATTAGTAAAATATTATTAATTCATTGAAATTATTGTTGAATCAATAAGTGAAAAACAAAAATCTTACAGTAACGATATATAACGCGAGAGATTATAGATAAAGCTTTGCGAGATTTCGAAACTATTTCATATTGGTTATCTCGCTTGCTCCTTATTCTCGCTCTCTCTCTCTCTCTCTTTCTCGATAGTTCTCTTTCTCTCTTTCGCGATCTATGTGGCAACAGCGCACGTGCTCGGAATCGGCTGGAATATCATTGGGTCTTTTCGTTTAAGCTGAACTGACTGCACTAGTTCAGAGTTTATATTTTCTTTCCAATATGGATTCCACTATGTGTGTTTTTGTATATACATTTATTGTATTTAATTATAATAAAATTAAATAAGAAAATAACTTGTATTGTATATCTCATTTATGTTGTATAAAATAAAAATACATAAATTTATTTATTTATTTATTTACGTATAGAAAAATAAGAATAAAATAGAGGAATAAGTGTTGAACAAATATAAAAATATAATAATGGGAATGAAAGAATAATAAATGAACAAAAGAAGAAAGAGAGAGAGAGAGAGAGAGGGAGAGAGAAAGAAGTGCAAGTGAACGTATAAGTGAATATGCGAGGAGCCTGAAACGATACGTAGTGAGCGAGCGGTTGGAGACAGAGCGTATGGTTCAAAAAGAAAGATAGAGAAACTGCTATAATGTTAGTGTATGCGTACTCTACATACATGTATTTTGCTCTACACACATGAATGACGAAGATAGTACGATTATGTTTGTCTTTGTCATGTAAGATTGCAGCTCTATCAGATCGCGACATCACGCAACTAATCTACTGCTCTGTTTTATAGTGTATTTGTTGACTCTACCCAACTCTGGGTCGAGTCAGATCTCAAGTTCGATTTGAAACTCAATAACTCTAAACTATCATGATGGAAAGCGGTTTATGATTGGTTTCGTGATTCATAACCTCCACCAAAGAATCTTTAACATTATTCTTGATCATCATCATCATAGAAATATAAGTTTATATTATATAAAATAAAAAGAAGAATAAGTAGTAATAACAAAAATATGATAAATAACAATGTTAAAAACTCTTTGATGGAAGTTATGAATCACGAAACCAATTGTAAACCACTTTTCGCCATGATAGTTCAGAGTCATTGAGTTTCAAAACTTGAGATCTGACTCGACTCGACCCAGAGTTAGGTAGAATCAACAAATCAAATACGCTATTACTCTTTAGCCTCGATCTCACACATACATATGCGCGCAAATTTTGGATTGCATTATCTTTTTTACAAAGCTTCTAAACTCATTTCTCTAAATTCACTGATTCATTCTTTGATGAAATGCCGAGTCTAGTAGCTACTGATTAGACATGTGCAGATTACAAATCTTTTATATTAAATAAATGTTGATGACAGAAACCGATAACAAAACTGTAATTTTGTAATTTTTTTTTCACTTTTATATGAAATCATATCTACGAGAGTCCGTTATTTTATATACTTTAATTATGAAAAAGGATTTGTCGATATTTATAATAAACAAAAAGATTAAACATTTTAACTTAATATTCGCGTTTTAATCGGTAAAACAAACTTTACGGATCTCCTTAAAATAACTATCAACTTAGGAAATTTATAATATAAAATTTATTCATAATTTTCTTATTTATAATTATTTTATAATTATTATAAATTATTTTTATTAAAAAATAATAATAAAGTATACTTACCTCATTGTTACGCCTAATTTTTCTGCTGGATTTATAGGACGCTTTACCCTCATGATTGTTTTAAGATTATTTTCTATTAGAGATAACAAATAATTAAATTGATTTATATTTATTTAAAAAATTTTTTGAAAAATCAACTTATCTTCAAGTAAACATTTTTCAATTAAAATTTTTTGAAATCCTGTTTTTCTTGTATACAAATTATTTGGATGACATTTATAGTTTACATTAAATACTAATAACAAAGCAATTTTTTGTTTTGCTTCTTTCTCTTCATTTGCAAGAATCATTAAAATTTCTTTCTTCTAAAAAACTATCTCATAAAATATTGAGATTTTGAGTTTAAAATAATCGCGACTGCGTCTCTCGTCGCGCCTTCGGCAACTGAATGCCCGACTAAAAACATTCGGCCGTCATGTATCGCGTGGCTGTAATCGCGCGATTCAAGCGTTAAAAATCGCGGTATAGACAGTCCAACTTAATATGGAAAAAACATAAACATACTTATTCCTAATTTGATATGCTTGTAACAATTGATCTAAATGATTGTAGTTATTTTTTTTCAGTGTACGAACATCGCACTTTTATCTATTATAATACAAGATGCACAAACACAAATATGAAGTTTGTTTTCTTAGAAAATATTGGGATTACTGAATTTTTGAAAGACTTGATTAACAAAGAAGTAACTCGATAAACAAATATATTTACATATATTTATATAAATCAGAATACAATTAAAAAACAAAGTCTTTGAGTAAAGTGCTCGGATATAGTTGCCCTTTTTGGGCTGATATTTGAAACGCTTACGATCTCCCCACTATTGTTCTACGCTCGATGGCTGAGCCGCCGATCGCGCGTGTAACGCTATGCCTCAGGAAAGTTCCGATCTAAAAAATATGCTGGAATCGTACTTTCCGTCAAATCGTGGTTAAAATTTGCTTTGCCTGATATATTGTCTATTATTATAACATATGTAATATATTAAAAATATACAAATTATCAGGCAAACTAAATTTTAATGACGATTTGACGGAAGATACGATCCCAGCTAATTTTTTAGATCGGCACGCTCCTAAACCATAGCGTTACATGTGCGATCGGCGGCTTGACCGTCGAGTATAGAACGATACGTGGGAGGATCGTAGGCGTCGCTTCAGATATCGGCCCGAAAAGAGCAACTATCTCCGAGCACTGGAGTAAAGAATTAGATAAAGAACATTTTACATTAGAGAATAAAAATACCTAGCAATAATTTTTAAAATTATGCAAATAATATAAAATTAATAAATAAAATTTATGTTAATATTATCTCATGTTAATGAATTGTTATAGAAATCGTGTATAATTTGAAAAAGGTATACGTTTTTATATAGATTGCATAATTTTATTAATGATTTATAGAATTAATTATTTCAAATAGTAATATTGTTATTTATTTCATTTTTTTAACTTTACATTGTCAAATTATATTTTTATTTTATTATAGCAATTATTTTGTTAAAATATAAAAATTTATTTTTATTACATATTTATATTAGCAAAAATAAGGAACTGTTTTAAAATAAAATAGCTCATTAATTAACAATTGACAAATAATATTCTAATGATTTGAAAAAAAAAAAACATAATACTTAACGAAAATATTTTATTATCATTCTTTCTTTCGTTTCCTTCTTTCTTTCTTTCTAAATCTCTTTTTATTAAATTTATTAAATTTATAAAAAGTAATGTAAATTAAAGTTAGTATATTAATTATTATATTTTCTTAAATTATGAAAATGTTTTATGTTAATTGTTAATTAGTTATAATATATACTTATATATTTATAACTAATTAAAATTAAAACCAAAGCGTTACTATATCAATTAAATTCACGTATCTATTCTTTAATTAAAAAAAAAATATATTTATTCATATTTCACATTATCTCTGTAAACTTTTTTTGACAAATAAAAGACGCTCTTTAATTTATTATACAGGGTGTCCTAAAAATTTTGACACATCCAAAATGTGAAGATGGATTGGGCCAAACTGAGCTAGTTTCTAGTCCTTTTCAGGGTAGGCCGCCGAACAGTGCGAATTCTCGGCACCAGACGTCATGCCCTGCCCGATTTTTCCCGATCATTTTAAATATTCGGTTCCGATTCAGTAGCCCCCGATTTTGTTAGCCGATTCCGTTCCCTTACTTATATTTCTCCGATTCTATTAGTATTAGCCGATTCCGTTCTTTAGTATATGAATTTGCCGCTCCTATTTCGTTCTTTTGTTCTTTAGTTTAAATTCCCCAATTTTATTGTTACGATTAAATTATTCCGGATTAAATATTTTCCAATTCTGTTCTGTCAAATTGTATTCGCGAGTTTTGTCACTTTTCTGTTTATTGGCCGATTTGTTTTCATCGTTGTATGATATTCAGAATTAAACCATTGTTGTTTATTGGCCAAATCGAGTGTGTAATTTGCGAATCTCTCCCTTCTCCCGAATTCTGGAACCGATCCGTAGCATCGAAAAAAGTAGTTTGTTACAAAATCTGTATGAATCTGATGTGGCCATCATTCATAGAGCCATGAGTAATTGCTTTTGTTTTGCTGGAATAGACTTTCTACCTGCAAATGACTTTGCATAGTATTCAAATCTGGTTCTATCAATCTCAAAATGAAGTCAAAGGTCGTTGGAAATAATCTATTCCAAAAGTCAAAAACAGAATTGTACAGGTTTATTAAAATTTTTATTATAAAAATAAGTATAATACCAAAATAAATATAATATAAAATGTGTTTTGAATTTCTCCTTGGTATATCTGGAAATAATTCTTTCTTCAATTCGAAGGCTTTTGTTTAGTTTTTTCTTATTTTTGCTCAAAATTGTATGCAAATTATCGCAGTTTTCTCTTCATCTTCTTCATCATTACTTGTAGATGAGTAAATTATGAAATTCAAATGTTCATCATCTTCTGAGTCTTCTAATGCACTTTCCATTAATTGCAATTACGCTGCTTTATTTTGATTATCCATTGTTATAATTATTGTGATTCTTACAAAATGTTCGCCAATTTCTTCTTTGGCACCGTATCTGACAAATTCTGACACACATGGCTAAAAAGATAATAGATGAATTGAAAAATTAATAAGAATAAATTTTAATTTAAATGAAATATGCTTCACTCCAGCAGGTATACTAGGAGAGTTCTAACACTGGTTCTCGGAGAGGTATGCGGGGCGAGGAGAAGCCGTGCGGAGAAATGACGTCACGCGAAGGAATAACGTGATGTCAGAGGATGCTCGCACGTTTATTTAGGATATATTTACAATCGATGCGTAATAGAAAGGCCGATGTAATAAAATTCTTTTAACTAACAAACACAACCGCACTAATAATAATTTTTTCTAATGAAATATTTAAACATAATAGAACCATTGCGGCGTTCTTTTTTTCTAAAAATTCAAACAATGAATCGTTCAACAATGAATAAACAGACCGTATTTTATCTATGAGTAACCGTAAGAAAGATATAGAAAGATTTGTGATGATGCAACGCCTCCTCGAGATAACAAAAAATAAATAGATGTCTCTTACAGAAATTTTTCGATGGAAAAAACTAAAAGAAGCCGACAAAATAAGAATTCTTCTAACAAAATGCCCTTTTTTTAGGAAGAGCCGTTGAGCGCTGATTCCGGCCGCTATAATTTATAAATAATAATATAAAATAATAATAACATAAAATAAAATATAAAAATATAAAATAAAATAGAACCACGCGGTCATATTCATTTTTTTCCCTAGAAAGAACCGTTCATCGGAAGTCGCAGTGTTTTATATTACAAAACCGAAAGCTGACATCCGACCGCTATCATTTATAAATAATAATAATATAAAATAAAATAAAAATAAAACCATTGCGGTGTCTTATTAATTTTTTTTTCTAGAAAGAGCCGTTTATTGGGTATTCGTACATCGGACCGAATGCATGAATTTATAAATAACGATAATAATTTTTTCTAACAAAATATTCAAACAATGAATTGTTTAATCAGACCGTAATTTTATCTATGAGTACCGACAAGATAAAAAAGAGTTCTAACAAAATGCCCTGCAAAGAAACCTTCGAACCGATAACTTACCAATCAATGATCACTATAAGTAAAATACGAAAAGGAGAAACACTCCGTCTAATGAAGACACTAGCATAATTTTTAATTTGTTAAAGTTGGAAGATTCCCACTTCTACATAAGTCCAATTCGTAAAACATTAGAACTCTTACACAATTTTTGTTTTCTAGACACACCCTTCAAAAGCAATAAATAATGAACAACGAAAGATATCAAATCATAGTAGTATACGATTTGAAAATGTATACATTGATTGGAAAATATAGTGAATACTTTAAAATTTTTTTAAAATTTTGTGTGCGCGTATGTGCCATATAGAGTATTCAGTAGTGTTTAGCGTTCAGTGTTCAATATAGAAGAAGATTTCACCACAATAATTTGCAAAAAAATGGAACAGATAAACAATAATAATTTTGAAGCTATATTAGACGTAGAGTCTGATGAAGGTCACGCCATTGTCCGATGACAGTAATTATATTAGTGATCAAAGTGAGGATCTTATGGAAACAGTGGATAGGATAATGTCCCATTCGGAAATCATTGCGCTAAACGGACGGAGAAAGTGTTGCACCATCTATTTTTGTTATTCCACAAGTGGTGCTTTATCTTTATGCACTTCGTGCATGATTGCTGTATCCGACACTGATTTCGGATACATGTATACTATTCAGAAGCATGTAATTGACATGATGCTAGATAGTCGATTCTGCTCCAATTGAAGCAATTCATTGTATCAAATCTTTCCGTGTAATATGTGTCCGATTTGCACACTGTAAAAAGAAAGAAGAAAAAAAATGGAAAACAACGAGCAGCAGAATTGAACATTGAACACAATCTGTTGCAAGTGTCGCACCATAATCGCTAGCTTAGGCGAATATTTCTGGTGGGCGTAGCGGTGCGAAGAATTTATCAAGCAACTCGAAGAAAGCAGTCGTGCCAAGTGCGATTCTCGATCGGAGTTCGGCAATCTTTGGTGCCAGAATCGCGCAACTCGAAGGTGTAAAGACTCAATTAGAGAGTCAATTTATTCCTAGTGATGGTGATTACAGTGACAATAACGCGAAAAGACTCGTTTGGCGAGAAATCGATACCGCGTTCAAAAATCGCATATCGACTGGTGCGGTTATAAATCATATTCATATCGAACCGCGTCAATTTCTCGAGGACACCAAAGACATTGTGCTCGAACACGTGCAAAACGTGTTGCAAAAACATTTTAATACGTTTTAAACGTGACTACAGTGTTTAATGCTGAGTTTGTATCGAGTGATAAACGCGCAAATAAAAGCATTAATACGAGAAACTGTGAACTTTTTCGCACGGCCGATCTACGCAAATTGTATGAGCGGTGCGTCATCGAGCACTCTTGTCTTGCTAGAAGAATTTCAAGAACGCGACAGCGGGTGGGCTTTGTCGCGAATACTAGATTTGACAATTAATATAAATAAATATAATCCAATGCGCGCGGAATGTTATATTGAATTACCGCGAGAAATAATAGTGAAAAAAGCGGTGATTACAATCTAATGTCAATGCGTGTTTTGCGTGGGCAGTGGTCGCTGTTTTATATTCAGCTGCAAGGACTGTAAGCCGAGAATCATCGTACCCACATTATACGACAGTACTGAATCTCTAGGACATTGAATTTCCAGTGACTGTGAATCAAAAATTCAAACTTGCCAACGATATCTCCATAAATGAATATTGCCTTGAGGAGAAGAACATTATCTCGAGCCAACTGAACAAGCTAAAGAGAGATAAATACGTCAACTTACTTTACGTGCAAGATCCACTGGACGACAACGTCGGACATTTTGCGCGAATCAAGAATTTATCCCTCCTCGTGAGCTCGCATTTGAACAAACATAATAGTCAAAAATACATTTGTGATTGATACGTATATTTTATATATCTTATAATATTAATTAAATAAATATTTTATATATTTTATATATTTTTTCTTTTTATTAAATACATATATATAAAAAATTAAATATTTTTATTTTTATAGATGTTTACATTACTTTGGATTGAAGAATAAATTGCAATCGCATACGGTGGACTGCCGAGAAATGAACCAGTACGCTATCCGTTTACCGAACGAGAACGACAAGTGACTCAAGTTCAACAATTACAGCAGCAAAGAGCGGCTGCCTTTTGTCGTATACGCTGACTTGGAGTGCGATTTTTGGAAAAGACGGAAGAAGAAAGAAACTACCAACATCATCAAGTATTTAGTATCGCTTATCATATATATTGTGCGTATGACGATTCGTTATCCGCGTATCATTCTCGCCACAGTATTGATTGTATCGCGTGGTTCGTCGAAGAACTTAAAAATTTAGCGCATCGCGTAGAAATTATTTTAACCATGAATGTCCCCATGATAAATTTAACGCGAGAAGAATGAGAAAAATCTAACAGCGCGACATATTGTCACATTTGCAAGAAACTATTTGCGCCGGACGATACGCGAGTACGCGATTGCCATCTGATCGGGCGGTACCGACGTACATTCAAATTGCAATTTAAATTAATAATAAGGACTCTTTTTACATTCCAAAAGTTTTTCATAATTTATCCGGTTACGATTCACATTTTATTATCAAGGAAATAGCTACAGCGTTCGAAGGGAGAATAAAGTTATTGAAGATAACAAAAGAAAAATATATATCTTTTACAAAACATGTTAAACTTGCAGAAGAGGAATCATAAAATTGTATCAAATTGCGTTTTATAGATTTATATAAATTTCTTTCAGCTAATCTTGACAAATTGATATCTTTTTTAAATAAAAACAAACTCAAAATTTCGTAATTTAGTGCATGCGTGCGTGCGTGCGTGCGTGCGTGCGTGCGTGCGTGCGTGTGTGTGTGTGTGTGTGTGTGTGTGTGTGTGTGTGTGTGTAACATAATGTATTATATTATTGACTATCAAAGCAACAAAAGAAAAGAAATATACTTTTATTTTTATTTTTATTTTATATTTTATATGCTGTATACATCTTACATATATTTTTATATATTTCAGATTCTTTATATGTATTATATATTTTTTTTTTATATGTTAAAAATAAAATGCAGTTTATATGTGAATTAAATTACATTGTCCTTGTGCATTCAAGAATGTGCGATCCATCGAATCTCAACCATTTCACGTAAACTTCGTCACCTCTCTTGCGCAGTACTTTTTCCACAAGATACACGTCCGGATAACTTGCGCGATGCAATTCATGCTCGTAGAATGCTCCAGCGACAGATTTCTTACGATAGTCCTCGAGTAGATAAGTTACGGGGTTAGTATGCTGCACTTTAATAATCTTAAACACCTCGGTGATCCAATTCGGTATATAACCTTTCTCAAAAATCGTCTTGTATTTGCTAACGCCTACCGAGTCATCTACTTTGAATTTTGCCGGACCCGCAATCTTTATCGCGCTGTACCGTAGCCAAGAGTCTTTCGGCGATCGGGAGTAACATCGGTCGCATACCGATCGTTCGATGCTTGCGCGCGTAATCCGACACGAGTCATGGCAACTCATCCACCTATTTATAAGTTCCATTGAGCATAAACATTTTCCACATGTTGTTCTTTAAGGTGCGATTGAATCGTTCAACTACTGAAGCCTTCAATACCGAATACGTTGAATAATGATTGATGTCATGTTTTCTCATGAGGCGTTGCACGTCGGTGTTGTAAAATTCCTTCTCCATATCGGCTTGCATGCTTCTCGAACATCTCTTCTCTTATTATCTCGAATTATCTCAGCGATAGCATTAGCCATCTTGTTTCCACCTTTACTCTTGAGCGGTACGGCCCACGAGTACTTGCTTAGCATATCAATGACGGTATGTAGTGGTGACCTCTGTTGAAACGCGAGTACGGACGCATCTCGACGATGTCAGCCTGCCACATCGATCTCATTTTTTTCATCACCACCGAGGAGAGTACCCATGTATTTTTGTCCCAGTAACTCCAAGTGCTCTCGCAACATTTCTTGACCTTCCGACGTTTGCAATTGATTTCGAATGGACGTTACAAGTGAGTCGTCCGTTTCGAAAACATCTTCGCTCGCGAGTGATTTGGGTATCGTAGATGGCACGGTTCTCGTTATCGCAGTTAGTGTAAAGGTTCTTATCGGCGATTCACTCAGTAAAACATCCGATCATTTCGATTTATGCGATGTTGGTGAGCGATCCGACTTGGTGTCAGATCATTTCCTCTTTTTCGATGTCGCATCCTGCTCTTTCTCCTCATCTTCCTCCTTCTCCTATCGCTTGATGGATAACGTTTCAATTTTCGTGTCAGCGTTACTCTCCGTCTCATTCTTCATCACAATCAAAATAGAGCTATCGATGATTTTTTGTAGCGGTCCGATGAGAGATCTAAAATGCCTGTCCAACATGATATTCTCCTCAATCTTACCGGTCTTCAAAGCGCAATGTTTCTTGCGAATCGATTCGCTCGTCTTCGCAATTTCCCTCGCAATCTTCTCGCGCTCGCGAATATCTTCTCTCTTATCGGTCGCAACCATCGCGGAAAAACGAAATGATCACATTTCACTTTAATGAGATATCGGCAGCGACTAATCGTTTTACAGTATCACAAACACGTTAAATCATTTTCTGTATCGACTATCATTGAGCGAGCTCTCCTTGTCTATCACTACAAATCCGTACTTGTGCTGCCAACAATCGCGATATAACGCACAAAATTCATTGTACGATATGTCGGTGTTCACGTGATCGTTTTACATGTGTTTCAGGTTAGTACCATCCTGTTTGAACAAAATCAGCAAGTTCGCATTGTCGCATATCAGATGTTTAGGTATTTTCGCGTATGTCTGACAGAGATAGAAACAATCGACTCTCGAATGCCGACCCATTGAGATACTCTCTTACGGCACCTTGCTTATCGCATGCCACGTCATCGAACACAAAGATCAAATTTGGACGTGCCTCGCTCGGCGGAATGACGTTACTGTTATTGGAGAATGTAAAATAACCAATTTCATCGATCGATGTCAATAAATTTTCTAAATATCGATATTTCGGCTGTTGAAGCGATTTCGAATACACATACTCGTTCTCGAAACTTACACCTTGTGGACTTTCTATCAAACTTATCAACACATTAATAGTACCACAATTCGAATGACCGCAATTCGAATGATATATAGTATAGTAGTCGGTAGCATCGTATCATGCTTGCGCTTCTCCGCATCGTGCCCCATTGATTGTAATTTGTCTTCGCAATTCGTCACGTTAATTATCTTCAATGTTTGTTACACGAATCTCATTTTCACACTTTTGACTGAGAGAAATGCTGGATCGAGCACTTATTTATAGATACAAGAATCCGCGAATTGCTCAATTGTAAAAATGTTTATCTTGTTATCGAGACCTTCCAATATTTGTGATTTAAGAGCGAAACAGTTACAATTTGTACCGAAAGCTGTTCTGCTGCAAATGGCGATTACATCCATTATCTGTGGGACAAGCTTCCGAAACATATAAAGGCGGATTTGGAGGTTCAACAATATCTGTTACGAATATTACAATCAACCGTGGCAGCAAATGCACATCAACGACCTAGCACCGTTGATAAAAGATTGCAGCGAATGTCAACAAAAATAGGTAGAGACCTATTAAATTGCGCGATAAATGCTCTTCCTTTCGAGTTATATATCCCAGGTTATCAGTTTTGCGGCCTGGGTGCTCATCTGGAAAAACGATTGGCGAGAAGAGATCAGAGTATAAATTCACTTGACGCAGCGTGCTGCGAGCACGATATAGCATACTCTCGGAGCAATAATCTTATCGAGAGTCACGTGGCTGACAAAATACTTGCCAAGAGAGCGCGAAGACACATCATTGCGAAAGATTCGACTTTCGATGAGAGAGCCGCAGTCACAGCTGTTTGGGCAGTGATGAAAGCCAAGACAAAAATCCGTATGGGTATAGGTATGAAGACAAAGACAAAGACGAGGACGATGACTACGAAGAAAAAGCCGACGAAAAAACGTATACTTCCAACAGCGAAACGCTGGTGTATTGCCTATTCTACCGATGATGGCGCACTCGGATCTTTAATCGGTGGAGCGGCTGGTGTGGCAAAGGCAATGAGCGACAGCAAATCCGCGCGGCGTTAGCTGAAAGAGCTGCAACGTCACAATCACGCAATGGAAGGTCACGGATTTTATCTTGCTCCATACAAATATGGAGATGGATTGTATTTCGGCCCGTACAAACGTAGACAGGGAGTAGTAACAAAGAAAAAAAAAAACATCAAAGAGGTGTTAAATATGCCCAGGGGTGTGACAACAAACATACAATTAAAACAACTGGCGAAACACATGCGCGTATCATACTTAGAGATGTTTTTTCATGCGTGATTCGTTACCGATCAGTGGCATATATCGAAACGGGAGTGGTATCATAAATCTGGACAATGCAGCGGGCCCTGGTACTTATTGGGTAGCGTATGCAAAGAGGGGGAATCGCGCGGAATATTTCGACAGTTTTGGTAAACTTTGACCACCGAATGAATTGGTACAATATTTCAGGCGGAACGTGATAAAAATCGAATACAATCGCATATCCTTTCAAACTTACGATCAGAGCATTTACGGACAATTATGCCTGCAGTTTCTCCGAACGGTCAATGCATGTAAATTGAAAGCCTGACGATGTGCCGTTAAAACTCAGTGTTCGTTAAACAGCTTTGCCAACATGTCTATGACTTTCATGCTGACAGGGAAGAGTAGAGTCCTCGCGGCACATTACCATCCAGTCATGGATTTGAGCGACAGTGACAACGAGCTCGGTCTAATAAATTTTGAGACTTATCATACGATAGAGCTTTCATTACGAATCTAACGATAAGCGTCGCTGATCAAAACGGACTGCTTGATTTTCGAGAAGAGATTATAATCAGATTGCACATACGACGGCGACAAAATCAACGTATGACACTTGAGATGCTCGTGTTGAACGACTCGAAGTAGGCGAGAAATAATAATAACACATCACTCAATAAATCTCCGGCCTAACTAAGAAAAATAAATTTTTTTTTAGAAATCACGTGAGTCTGTCAACAATGTTACCATAATGTGTCAGACCGGGGACTTATTGAGTGATGTGTTATCTTTACGATATCGATTGATGATATCATCCGATCATCATCATCATCATCATCATTATCATCATTATCATCATCAACATCATTAAATTGCGCTAAAAAGACTAGGAAGAAGCTCAACGCTGCGAACGTTAAATTTTTACAATCTTTGGGCTTCGCGGTACAAAATATCTGAGAAAACATGACCGATATCCTTAACTGGAGCAAGCCGGTTTTTGACGATCGTATAGTCAAGATCGAGACTCACACATACAACCCGTACGCCAACACGCGATGTTTGAGCAGAGATACGAATACTTATACAACAACTGGATCTATATACGTTGCAGTATGAGAGTTTTCTATACATCGACGGAAAATTAACAATAAACAAACCTGCCGAAGGATCTAATGTGGCACTAGGAAATAATTGTATCTTGTTCATGTTCGATGAGATTCGATACAAACTCGACGGTGTGAAGATTGATCGTAATAGAAATGTGGAAATAACAAACACACTCAAGAACTATGTAATGATATCATCCGATAGAACTGTAATTATGAGGAACGCCGACTGGGATGCGCACATTAATGCAAATTGATATTTTAATTTTTGCGTACCACTCTACATGTTATTGGAATTTTGCGAGAATTATAAATGCATATATATGCATGATGATTAATGCTCGTCATGAATTGATTTTAATATGATCGCGCAAGGACAATTATTGTCTGATTGGAAATTTGGCACTGGAGCCTGTGATCTACATATTCAAGATACAATGGCAAATGCCACACGTAATATTGAACGAGATCAATAAGCTGTCGATGCTACGCGCCTTGGAAAGAAGACGATATCTCAGCATGGGTTTTCGCTCGTGAGATCTGTACGAATTTCCGCTATTGCTGTGTACAACCAAATATTCGTGGGCCATTAAGACTGCGACTCAGCTGGAGAAGCCGCGATACGTTGTCTTTGCTCTATAGACAGATCGGAAGAATATCATGTCCGAGGATGTGAGTCGATTCGACGACTGAACAACGTGAAACTTTATCTGAACTTCCGTATTGGTAGTGCGTACTGCTCGAGCGGATTCGATTACAGGTCTGGTACAGATCCGTGATCTGTCGGATTTTTATACTTCTTTGATTACGGCATCCGCGTCGGTCTCGTCCCCCTCGGGGTGGGGGTTCGGCGTTTTCCGGGAGCGCTTGGCGCTGCTCAGAGGTCGGTTGTTTTGTTTCTCCGACCGTGCTTATTGTTTATTATTAAAAATAGGGCGCTAAGCGCTTCTGCCTTTGCTCGACTGCTGTTCGCCGGGCGGCAGACTTCCGACGGGCGACGTGTCGCGAACAATGGGATGATGCATCGTTACAACTTAGCCTCTACCTATTTCTAATCTACTTACACACGCACACACACACCGCTAGTTGCCCTACCCTAATTTGAGACCTTCGCTTCCGGCTCACGTTTCCAATCCTTTCACGTACTTTCATTCGCACATCCCACATCAATCTTCTCTCTCTCGCCCACTCTCTCTCTCTCTCTCTGCCTTCTCCTCTCTATCTCTCCTCCTCTTGAATCTTATCCTCTACCTAATTCTCAATCAGATCATTTTTCCCTTCAATATTGTCTTCCTCACGTCTTAATCTTTTTAATTCCTTCAACCATCCTTCTCCTTCACTCTTTTCTCCCAACACTTTTCTCAACATCTCTTGCCATCCCTTCTCCACCCTCCCCCCCAGTTCACACATCTTTCCCAAACATGCTCCCATGTTTCCTCCTCCCTTCCACATAATCTACAGCTTTTACTCTCTCCATCCTTCCAGTATCAGTTTCCCCTCATTCCGTTTCCCAACCTGTGCCTTGCCATCCTTTGCCTTCAATCTACTTTCTCTCTAGTCACTCTTCAGGTACTCTGGTATCCCACTCCTCTTGATTTCTCCGTAGCACCTGTTGTATCTTGACCCTTCTATCCTTTCCCATCTTTCTTTTTTATCCATCTCCTTTTTCACAAAATAGCTCCAGCTCCAGATTTCCCATACCCCATACTCTACTACTGTCCACACCACTTTATCAAAGAGCTATAATCTTCTTCCCCAATCTTTCTTAAATTTCCTTTTTCCAATTCCCCAAACCTGATTACAGCAGCACCCTTCTTTAACCTATCTCTTATCTGTGCTTCTCTATTCTTATCGTGTTCTCTATTCTTCTGCATTACATAATCCAAATAAGTAAATATTTTTACCTCCTCTATTACCTTCCCTTTCCATCTCCAACCCACATTCCTTTTTCTTCCTGCTTTTCTAAATCTTACGCTTTTCGACTTTCCCACATTTAAACTCCAACCCCTTCTTTTCCAAATAGCCTTCTAACCTTTCTATCATACTCCTCTATTACCTTCCATCCTTTTCTTCCGCAATCAGAAACGACATCATCCGCGTATGCCAATGTGTAAATCTTCATCTTCCCTAATTTGACCTCTCTCTAGCCTATTCATTACCTCCTCCATATTCGCCGTCACCAAATTAAATAAGTGAGGGCTCAATGGGCACCCAAGCCTTACCCCCTTATTTGTCCAAAATCCTACTCCCAAATTCTTACCCTTCCTCATCCTGTTTCTAATCTCTCTCAAAATATCCTTACTCCTAATCAACTTTTCCCTCACCCTCCTTTCTCTCATTACTTCCACCAATTTCCTTCTATCCATCGAATCAAACGCTGCCTTCAAATCTGTAAAGAACTCCACTAATTTTCCTTTTCTCTTCCCCAACTGCTCATTCATCAAATAATTCAGTACAAATATGTTGTCCATTGTCTCTAACCCCTTTCTGAATTCCGTCTGATTCTGTGGCACCAATCCATTTTCTCCACCTCATCGCTTAATCTACTTGTCAGCACCGTACACCGCACATAGCATCGGTGTCAGCGACACTCCTCTATACTCTTCTACTCTCTCCCCCTCCTCTTTCTTTAATATCGGCACAATCATCCCCTTACTCCACTTATTTATCCATCCCTCCCCCTCCCAAACCTTATTACATATTCTCCACACTCATTCCTCCAAGTTCTCCCCTCCGTACTTTCACACCTCCGTTGGAATTCCATCCATCCATACCGCTTTATTATCCTTCTGTCTTCCAATCGCTGACCTTATTTCATTCCTACTTATGCTTTCCTCTTCATCCATCCTAATTCCTGCCCTCTGTCCTATCATTTCTCTACCATCCACCCCCCCCCCTCAATAAATTCCTAAAATATACATCTCACTCCTCCATTGCTATATCTTCGTTCACCTTCCATCTCCTCCTTTCCCTATTCACTCCCAAACCTGCCCTTCTGTTCTAATTTCTCTCAATTCCCTCTCCCATCTTTCTCTTTCTTTCTTCTTTTTTCCCTCTATCAACTTTTTATATTTCCCTTTTGCTTCTCTACAGAAATTACCATCCCCTTCCTTTTCTCTCCACCTCCTCAACTGTCTTTTTACTATATCCTTTTACTCCTTACACTCGCTATTCCACCAACCTCTCTTCCTTCTTGTCCTCTTTGATGCACATCCACCTATCATCACCTCCTTTATCTTATCTCTCATATTTTCTCACACTTTATTTACCTCCCCTACCACTTCCTCTACATTTCCTAGCTCTTTCCTAAACTCTTCCATATCCTCTTGCGTTCACACTCATTTTTTACTTGTCCTCTTCTTTCGTTCAGCCTTCCCCCCATCCTTTTAGCTAAACTATGATTGGATGATGATCGGAGTCTACATTATCTCCCACCACCACCCTGCTTATCTGCATCCTTACATTTTCGTCTCCCAACACATAATCTATTACTGAATTACCACTTCTCCCCGTCTATTCTCCCTCTACATCTCCCTTCGTACATCCATTAAATATTGTCCATCCCGCTTTTCCTATCCATCTTAGCAACTCCTTCCCCTCCTTCTAATTTTTTTGTTCTTCGACCTTCTTCCCACTTTCTTCCCTCCTCCTCTTCAAACACTTTTCTTATTACTCCCCCCTTCTCCATCTGTTCTTGCATTAAAGTCCCCCTTCCCCCAATCAATATGCTACTGTTTTCTTCCTTTCTCTCCAGCCATTTATTCAACTCTTCCAACTTCCTCTCCATATCCCTTCTAACATATACTCCTATCACATTCCATTTTCTGCCCTCCACTTTTAACGCTACTTCCATTAAACCATCCGTTTTTTTTGTTTTCACTTCCTCTATCTTCAATTCCTTTCTTATTCCTACCAACATCCCTCCCATTGCCTTCCCCTTATTCTTCCTCTCCGCTAATTGCACTTCCCATCTAAATCGTTTCGGTAAATATCCTCTCGATCTATCTCATCCTCTTCTGTCCAACCAAATTTCACTCATCACCACCACATCCCACTCCTCTTCCCTTATTTCTTATCTCCGCCACGTTTAAAAAAACTACACTCTATCCTCTTCTCGCTCCCTTACCTCTTCCCTCTTTTTTAAGTTTCCATTTCCATCTTTCAGCACTTCTTCCTCCTCACACCTCCATTTCATCTATTCTCATTTTTCCATACCCTATCCAAATCTTCCTTCCTTTCTTCTTCCTTGCTATCCTTTCTAATTTTCATTCATAACTTTCAATCTCATTCTCCTTTCCTTCCACGTCCAATCCTTCAAAATTCTTTCCTTCCCTTTCAAAAGTTTCTACCTGTTCCAAACCTCTCTTCTTTGATCCTCACTTTTTAAACTTACTACACCCATTTCCCTTCCTCCCTCTACACCTCCACCTATCTTTCTTACTTCCTTGATCTCTGCCTTAACTCCAATGCTATCGAACAACTCCTCTACTGCCATCCTTCTTCTCCCTTCCTTTACCTCCTAATCAATACTTTTCCTTCTCTCCTCCCTTTCTCTTTTTTCCATTCTACTTTCCAACTCTTTTGTCTTATTCCCTATCCCTTCTTTTACTCCCCTACTAACCGCCCCACTCCCTTCCCTTTCCCCGATATCACGATTTTCTATCTTTTCTATTTTCCCCTCCAACCCTTTAATACGATTTTTTAGCTCTTCTCTTTCTTCTTTCCATCTTTTTTATTCTCTTTAAACTCCCTTCTTACTTTTTCTATCTCCTTCAATACTTACCCTTTCCCCTTGCTCTCTGAGTCCCTCCTTAACCACCTTTTTCATTTTTCTAATTTCTTCCCTCCACCACCCCTTCATGCCACTCATTTCATTAACTCCTCATTTTCTAATTTCCAGCTTTTCATCAAATGCTGTAACTCCCCTTCTCTCTCTATCCATCCTAACTCCGCATTTTTTATTACTCCCGATTTTTTTTTACTTCTTAACACATCTTCTTCTTCCTTCCCCAACATCGACTCCACCCTTTTTCTTTTCGATAGCTTTTCCACATTTCCGTAGCTATCTCTTTCCTTCTCTTCTTTCATGGTGAACTGCGCCATCTTGTTTTCCCGCGCCCTCTATGCTGACTCCCGTCGCTATCCACTAACCCACTCTATCTACACTCTCCGCTACCTATACTTTATGGCCTAACTGTCACTGCCCAACACCTCCCTTTACAACCTTATGTTCGTCCTTACTCCTTGCCTCCATTTTCACCCTTCATCTCTCCACGCTCACTCACACTCACGCTTCCACACTAACCCACTCGTTACTTTATCTCTCTACAACCTGCAAAGCAATGTCGATCATCTCGAAGCATACTACCTGACAACGGAAACGCAAGTCGATATTTTATATTTTATACTAAAATATGTCAGATTAAGATAGAAAATAACTTAAAAAATTCTTAATAAAAAAATACTCCCAACATAAGCTATAAGAATATGCAATAAAATAATAGGGGATTTCATATAAGAAATTAAAGGTGTCCTCAATTTGACCTTAACGATGGTCATTCAAGATCAAACCAATGACACCATCTTATGTCCCCTCAAAACCATACAATTTTTGTTCAAAAACGTTTTTCTCTAAAATGTTTAGTTTTTGAAAGAAACGAGGTGTACCGGTAGAACACTCTGTATAAATATTTTGCGTACCAATAGAGGTTTTAAGAATAATCTCCGTTTTTACTGTACGCAGAAATGTTCCATGTCTATGTATTGCGACGATTTTTCCCTGCGCGAACCATCGAACGCTGTGTGCGTCCGCCATCGCGATTTCTCTATCACGCGGATGTTCGGTTGCGCCGACGAACGGGAGTATGACTCGCCAGACGAGAGATGCGGGAAAAGGATCATGGACAAAAAAGAGAATCGAGATATAACTACACGCCGGGAAGGGTCGGGGTGGAAGATGTTTCGCGCGTGCCGTGACAAAACGTTAAAACTCACGAGAATTTTAATTGGGCGCCAGATACGATCTTGCACGTATCAATTTGTTAAATACGCAAGATAGACGCGAAAAAGACGTGAAAGAAAGAAGTAGATTTCGTCGCGGGCGGACTAACTCACCTAATAGTAGAAGGGCTGGGCGTATGGTGAACGAACGCAATATAGAGGCAAGAGGCAATAAAGACAGCGACAGATACACGTAAAAAGAAAGTAAAGTCGTTAAGCGTAACAAGGATATAATAGCTTTATTAATTTGGAAGAATTATGTCTGAATGAATAGACAAAGATAAGCGGTGAATTATTCGGCGACAATAGAATCGCGGAAGCGAGACTGGATATTAGAGACAGCTTGGCGCTGCGGAAAATAAAACGCCGTTAAATCAAGGTTGGTCGGGCCTATGTCTGAACAATTATACCGGGTCGATTATCGGACCCCTCGTAGATCGATAATATATCGCTCGCTATCTTAACATGCTGTACGTCAACATACATCCAGTGCAGCCCTAAGCATGCACCGCGCAAATATTGCTCACAATGCTTTGTATGATATTCCGTGCCAACCACGAAATCACTCTATTGCTCATCCATTCTAATGCATATAATTTGACGAAAAAAATAATAGACAGAAATATATTCTCACGAAACACACTCACACTCGACGGTTAACAAAAGAGATACATAATCGCGAAACACATTCACACTTGGCGACAGACGACTCACGCATACATGACTTAGATGCTTGATGGGCGAAAAATTTCGCGACTATTACGTCGTATTACCGATCCACGATCTTCAGAGAAACGACTTATGAGATATAATACGCGCAATAATGATTGAATCCGCAAAACCAATACCTAAATCGTTTCGATGTTCGAATCGCTTGCTGACGTGGCCGTGCCGCATTCCCAATTACGCTAAGGACGACACGATCAACACCAAAATTCCGAGCGGAGCTTAAACGCGAAAATAACACAAAATTGTGGCCACGACGGCAGAACAAACGATTCCAATATCACGAACGCGCGTGGCTATGATACAGCGGAATAACCTCATCGGCAACGATGCTATCCTCCTGGGAGTCCGGGAGTCTGGCGACTTCTCCACGTCTGGCCTCGTCCTCGGGATCTATCGGGATCCGGCCGCAAACTTTCTCGCTCTCGTCCAGGATCTCTCCACCCTCGCTCACGCTTGTCCGACACTTGAAAAACGTCCTCGCTAGCATACTTCTATCGCACGCTGCTATCCGCGCTAGTCTGATCCGGGATCGTCGCGATCTAGAATCGGTAATGCCGGGCCAGCCGGGGATGCGCAATCGGGGTGCTTGTTATCATCAATCGCGTGATAATACGCGAGGCAGCCGCTGGTCGACACGCTCATGATCGTAGTGGTGGCGCGCACACCCCCGAGATCGTGATCCATAATCTTTGCAGGCTCTTCTGAGGGCATCGTCGGGCCCCGCATAAATCTCAGGATAGAGGAACGCACTGTGACTCTCGACGATCTCTTTTCCTCCCGCCGCGTCTCGCGGCGGTGGAGCTCTTTCGTGGTCCTTCGACGGAAACACGTCTCCGTACGGTCCTGCGTCAAGGCGCGAGGATCCTCTCGTGCTCCTCACCTCACGCTTCAGAACTCGGCTGTTGAGGATTCCCTTCTGTCTCATGTCCTCCCGAAGGTCATCTTCCGAGTTGTCTTGATGGTCATCTTCCCGGCCGCTTTCCCGCTCCTCCAATAAGGCTCCCATCGTATCGAAATGATAGAACAATAATTGAAATTAAAAATAACGAAATCCGACAAATAATGCCTTTCTGAAGATTTTAATACGGCTCTCACGATTTTCGACTGGTGCGGGCTCTTATTCCACGCTCAGCAATCGTGGAGAAATCCGGTGAATGCGGCAAACGTTACAGTATATGTTGCAATAGATGATTGTGAGATCAGATGTCAAAGATCCCCAGCGCGTTGGTTGTTTTTTGGATGGAATGCATAGTGTGTGAGTCCGCGTCCGTATTTTTCCGATCTCCCAGCTGTAATGCCAGTTTCGAAATGCTGCCCGCAGCGTCGTGTGTAAAGATGATATGCCCATAAGCGTGAACCATATCTATGTAATGCGCAGTGTTCTGCTCATGTAAGTCCTCGCGAAACTAACATCACTGTCTCCCAGCCGGTCGGATTGCGTTTCTTTATCTACGATGATCCCTGGAATGCTCTGGATCTTTCTGTGCACTTGGCTGAGCAATAGCATCTATTTGTTTTGAATACTATTTGTGATGAGGCTGACAACGGCGAGATAAATGGAGAGTATCCAAAGAATCGACGGCGAAGTATAAATCCCGGTATCCAGGTAAATGATAAGATGGTGGCGGCGTGCAAATAAAGAGCATTAATCAGATCCAACAGTAACTTTCAAGGAGGACAAAGCCTATGTATTTATTGCAACGTGCTCCGATCTTAGGCAATAACTTCGATTCGTTGCGCTCCTGGCTGCGATGAGGGCAACAGTGACATGGACGGCAAATGGACTTGGAGAACATTGAAGTCTTTCGTCTATGCGACAGGGTGCATTGTTCTTTTTGGATGTAATAATATGCCCAAAATATCTCAGTTAGAATAGATACCCTCTCTACCTATGTTTGCTGCGACTGTTCGATCGAGTGTTATGCGGGTTTATATATCCATACTTATAACGTTTTATTTACGAGAGAGTTTGCTGCTTGATGGCAAAGGCATAAATAAGCACAATCTCTATTCTTTGATGATCGTGAGAAAGCTTTTGCTAACGTTTCTCTTGCGTGCTTTGCCCTGGAGGATAGAGAGCTTGCAGACGTAGGATGGATGTCCCAATTACTGCCACCTCCAGCTTATAACCTAACTTTATTTATACATTTTGGATATTGCTGAAGTTATAATGGAGTGCTTTACGTGCAATGTGTGGATAGCGCTATCTGGATCAAGATTTGTGAAGAGTGAAACAAAGACTTTAATTATTAATCGTCATTTATTTGCCTCTTTAGTCAATAGTCAGTTATATAATATGGTTTAGTCCGTGACAGGGCGGTGATTAAGCAGACACGCGAGAGAATTATCAATGCGGTGGTTCTTCGGCGCGAACCGTGATATGGCGCCGGCGGCGAGGCCTCAATTATACTTGAGTGCGCAAGAATTTCTAATCGGCGCGTAGTGATTGTTCGGAGTGAATTAGATTAGGCGCGGGCGAATGGACTCATAGTACAAGAAATGTGTGCTGATGAAAACAAGCAATGGTTATTCGGCGTGTGTTGCGATAGCACGAACAACCGTACCGTGCAGCGTATGCGGGGGAGTTGTTGGAAAGTGACGCATTGCATATTCACAGATGCTCGATGCGTTTGTGCATGGAGCTAAGATAGCCAACGGAATCGAGAAAATTTGGGGGTAGCGAACTTTCCCATGATCCGATAGGCCGGATGATCAGATGTTATGACCGTTCGAGAATCTTTGAGAAGAGTGGCAAATTCTCGTTCATGCGGCAGGATATAAAGGATTTGCAGTCAGAGCGGATGTGGAGAATACTCGGCGGATACTGCAAACTCCGTCAACTCCTTTTTCTTTTCTGCGTTTGAGAATCGGTTTTTGAATCTAATATCGTGCGTATTGCTCGAGTGAATTCAAATACCGATCCGTCGTGTCATTTACCATTATCTTTCTGCAGTGAGAGAAACGGCGCAAGATTTCAGCGGGCGGTGCTAGGCGCCGTTTGGATTTAATGCTATATTGGCGGCCGTGTAACGGTGATACAGCCGTTTTAATTTCATTAATTAAAAAGGACTAGGCTTCTCTGCTCCGGCTGATATTCGCCGGGCGGCAGACTTCCGGCTAGTCAACGTACCAGATAACGATGAGGAGATGCATCGTTACAAAATTAAAAATTTTCTTACGTTGAATCATAATATTACTTAACAATTGTATTATTATAAAATCATCATGCATTAAATGTAAATAATTAATCAAATTAATAATAAATAAAAATTTATAAAAATTCACGATGTTCCTATGAATGCTATTTATAAAAGCATGTTGTTCGTATGATAGATACCCAATAATTTCTAATCCTTTTAACTGTAACCAAATCTCTGCTACTTCCAATGCCACTATCGCTGCGCCAAAAAAGAGATTAGAGTAGTCTGTAGGTGAGAGGTCAGTTATTCGGATTTGTAATATTTATTCTTGCTTCGAACACTGACAAACCAGATTTCGTAAACTAGTTACTCGTAAATATCGATATTACGATCTATTTATTGAACAATTTATTTTACACAAATCAACGATTATTGCCGCAACTTTGTGAAGTCAACAGGGCGATATTCATCAGGATAATCAATCTTTTCAAGTTATATTATATTTGACTAAACCTGATAAAGATAGCAAACTAAATCTTGAATATGAAACATGAAACATGAAACAAATGTATTCAAATTAAAAGTTTTATACTGACACATTTCTCGCACAAATGTTTCTTATGATATAAATCTAACATAATGTTGATGTTTCTGATCTGACACATACGCATGAGTAGTATAAGGGGCCACTATGGTGAGACAGGAATGTCCCCTCTTTCCCCCTTGGCGCCAACTCCCTGGACTGTGAGCCCTCTTGCGCTGGTACCTAAGGAAAAAAGAGTGGGAATTCGTGGACGTCCACAAAACAATTTTTTAATTTTTTATTTTTTACTGGGCTGGTAGAGATACTCGGGCTTGGACCTAGGTCCTCTGCTTTTTTGTCCGGATATTAGTGTGGTGGGCTAACTAAAATCTTACAAGAGTGAGAGTTAAGTGGGGTATTTATGGAGAGAAGTAGATCTCTCTGACCAAAGGCAGAGCGCTTCAATTGGTTCCCTATAGTGGCCGGCTGCTTGATTGGTTCCGACGAGCTAGAAAAACGAAACAGAAAATAGTGCGAGAGAGGAAGTCGATAAGATGTCCAACGTGCCGGTAAAATACCGTCAAAGACAGCAGAGTTGTCCCATTGCATCCCCCTCTTCCTCCCCCCTTGTGAAAAACCGAAAGATATCATGCGACATACGGCATCTCTCCCCTTCGACCATCCTTACGGAAAATCGTGCTGCAACACGCGTGTCGCCTACTCTCTTCTACTTTTTTTGCTGAAAAAAGAAAAATCGGCTAGTGTGGAATTGTCTGATATCAAGATATACGGACGAAATACAAGTGTTCATTTTCGGACACGACTGTCCTGTCGGTCGAGGCATGCAACGCAGATAGACGTGCATAGTGATATCATCGTTGGAGACAATAGACTCCCGGAGATTTAAAGCGCTATAATGTCACAGGGGCTAAGAAGGAGAGAAAAGGAAAAAATTAAATATTTTCAGTTATTTAAAATTAATAACATTTTTATTTATGCTGCAGCAAAAATACAATGTTCTGTACAAATTATTTACATTTAAATATATAATAATTATAACATTTACAAAAAAGATATTATACGTTGCAAGTGGATTTCGCTTCCAACTTGTGATGAATTTCCTTATGGTTCGGCAAAAGCCTTCTCGATCACATTCAATAATTCTTTCTCAGAAATATAAATGAAGAAAATTCGAGGAGAAGGAGGAGTTGTATCCTTCAGAACTATGGTGATGATTAAAAAGGGGGATGATGGTCGAGAAGCGACCTGTAAATATACAGGTAAGTAGCTAGGCTGAGGAAAAGTAGATGAAAGTAGACATTCGTTGTAGCGATTGTTCGTCTTTTTAGTGTAGCAGTCGATAAAGATGACATCGGGATCGCTGATGGGCTGAATAGCTAGTTTCTTTCCCCTGCGGCAGCATCGTTTAAGGTGGGTAGGAGCATAATAATATTCCTTGCTTGATCTGGTTTTCACTGCACAAAAAGACAAAAATATTAATTATTAAATATTATTAAAATAAAAGCAAAGTATAAAACAAATAAAATTTATTATTAACCACTTACTTTTATATTTAATGTCTTTCCGGTTTCCGAGAAATTTTTGCCGTGTTAATCGAGACCCTAAAGGTAGAGTAGTCGCCGATTCACTGACAAACAAAGCACTGATAAAACTCAGCAAAGCTTGTAAGAAAACTGTTTCTAAAAAAAATCCTAAAGTTTATCTTTTTATAGTTTTTTTTCGAAGGCTTATTCTGATTTTTGGAAGGGATTCTTCAAAATTTTAACGTATTATAATTGTATGACATAAGTGGGCAACCAAGAACTTTAGTAAATTAGGAAAGTAAGCGCCTGGCGACGCCAGGATGATGACAATAGTGGCGTCTTGAAAAAATGCATGTGTATCTGAGCGTGGTGGAGGTATACAGCGTCATATCGATGAGATGAAAAAAGAAAGGATGAAAAAATCAAACAATTTAAGCAAAAACTCACATTTATTTTTATAATAATTTACATATAATTAAAATATTATACAAGTGTATTCTTTATAACATACAATTCGAATTACTTAAACCTGACAACGCATAGCATACAATGTTTCATTTGTTTCTTTTTTCATGAATAAAAATTTTACGAAATAAGCGTACAATTAAACACTCATGTTCGCAATCTTCGATAAAAAGACTAAGAAATCGATTAAGATCATAACCATTGCACATATAAAAATATGCAACTATAGTGCCCACATGTTTGCGAAAAAATTCCTTGTAATTGTTGAGTATTCTGGCGATGAATGGAGTTTCGGCGAAGTTGGAGGAGAAATTCTGGGTGCAAGAGTGGTATTCCGTAGCTGTCAAAGTAAGTGGCTGTGCCATGCTCATCGAGGAAGAAGGCGACTCAATATTCTTCAGGTCGATTGTGCTCGTCTGTATTAGCAACGATAGCTGTCGACCGTGTCCACATTCTCGGGACTCTGTCGACAGGATAAATTCCAGCATGTCTAACATTGATGTGTCGTAATACTTGTAAAATTTCGTGAGAGTTCATTTTTTTGATTCGATGGCAAGCGCACGAGTGGTATTGTATATTCGATAACTTCAGTATTTACCTCTTTTGGTTTCACGTTTTGATTATCATGTATCATCGAATCTTCAATGCCTGCTTGCGCGGAGATAGCAGTTATTTCGAGTTTGTTCTTATCCATCAACATCGATAATTCAAATTTTTCTTCTTACTTTTCTTCCTTTTTTTCTTCTTTAATTGGCCACACAAAATTTTCTTTTTTTTTATTTCACTATTTGACAGCGTTTTAATATTTTCATTTAGAATATAAGAAATATTATCTACATTACTGATTTCCTTGTTTTTATCATAGGATATTTCCCATTTACCTGGAGTGAGACAATTAGTTGGAGTATTGTTGTTCCTAATGCCGTCGATGAAATTATTTTGCTCAAGTATCCAATATTTTAATTTGTTTGCGTTGCGTAATGCACAATGAAAGATTCTTAATTTTCGAAATTCGTGATACAATATCGTCCGCGCTCTCCTCTCGACGTTAGATTTTTAAAGGGGAAATATCTTCCAAATTATATATATCTCTGGAGAGTAAATTTCTCAAGTTGCTTTTTTACTTCTTCTGACATAAATGTATCGTGCATGTCTTGTTACTTCGCGTAGATGCGATGTAAAATATTTCGGATTAGCTTTGCCGTCGAACCATTCAATACCATTACAATTTCGTGTGAGCCAATTATTTTCTTGTCTTATATCTTCTGGTAATTCACCAAACGAATGCGGGGGCATCATAATCCAATGTCCGACAAATGGAGCGTCAACGGCGATAATAATTTCTTTAAATAAATTTTGCGCGTGGAAACCTTGTATGTCGACGATTATAATGCGAAAACCGGTGCGCTTTGGATAGCTGGTTTTAAATTCTTCGCAAAGCGGTGATACTCGTGTCTAGAATGAAACTGAAATCTTTTTTTGCTGCACTGCATGTTTTTTGATACGTTGCACGCTGATCTTAGCGTTTTGATCAGTCGTGGTGGAGGAAAATTATGAGAAAATTTTTCGAGTATTACATTATAGAGAGCGACGGAAATCTAGCCGGCAAAATTGATAATGACTTGATGAGATGTCAATTTCTATGACATTATCAAACTGCGTAAATAATATAGTTAGTCTCTGAGAGAGCCTTCTCAAATCGCACTTTTAATCGTAAACTACTATGTCTCACAAGATTCCAATATCCTACATAATTAGCCGATAAATCGGGCGTGAGATCAAAAGCGAATAACGTATAGCCCTTTAAATAATTATCTCTGCTTAGAATTTCCTTCGTTCAAAAAATGAACACCTGTTCCCGTGAAGAGTGTTAAATAAGTTTCGACATAAAGCGATTCTTCTGCCGAGAAAGAAAGTTGTAACGGTCTACTAGGAATTTGCATGCCATCGACGTACAGCAAGAAGAAATTTATTCTGTAATTTTTGAAATTAAACGGATTTAATTTTCTATCGCCGTTAAATGCTTTATTATTGACAAAATCGACTATTATTCTTTTCGAAAATTGCTAAGTATTACATTATCTAACGATTCAGTCACAATGGAGCCACCGCTATGAATCGTGAATGTTTTAACCTCGATTCTCGTTAGCGGATATTTGTTCATAACTTTACTCAGTATTTTTGCATGTACGAGCAATAATACGCATATTTTCGCTTTTCTTACTAGCAAACTCGCATCCAGTATATGAATTTTTGATGACGAACCGTTACTATCCATAAGACAGAACAAATTTTTCGAACAAACAGATCTCATACGTATCTCTACACCGTTAATTAAAAATTTGTCTTGATTGAAAACATCACAAAGGAGGACCTAAAAAATTTAGCGCTCATCCGCCGCAAATGTATTGTGCGCGTCTCACGAGAGCGGAATTTGGTGTTTTTGATTCTACCGATTCGTCCATTGCTCCTGGTGTATCCGCGTCCTATAGATACGATGTTAGATGGGAAGTTTTTGTGTGTGAAGAATAATTTAATAATGCTTCAATGTACGCGCGGTACGCGTAAGAGTTGTTTGGCGATGATACAAGTTTTTGGTTGAAATACACGTCGATCTGATTGAAAATGGAATGAAGCAGATGATTTACAGGACCTATGGTGACGGTCGAGGCCTTAATAGCGTTCCTGCGGTATATACCGCGGAATCGCCCGACGTTTCTACGCGTACGCGAAGACTTAACATGATGTGCATGAGATCTAAATATTTTTCTCCGTGACCCGGGATGACGAATTCTATCGGAGAATCATCCGAGAGCGAAGTGACGGGTTTGTAATGAATCCATTGCGAACTCTCGATACTAGTTTGCGTAAGCGGCAAAGAGAAGAGATCGAGCTCACTTTTTAAACACTCGCTCAAATGCGTATAAAGAAAGAACTTATTTAACGTAAATCTTTCTTTATCGTCACTGTAATTTTCACTGTCAGATATGTCGGTTAAAATGTTCTGTTTAAGAAAATATCTCGGATATGGTGCGTTTTTTACCAGTTTTAATGCTGTTTTGCGGCTGTTTTAAGTCTTTTTACCGACGTGCAATTTTTCCTTTTTTTATTTTTTACTGTTTTTGAACTTGTTTTTTTTTTCGCTCGTCTTTCCAAGCTTCGTCGAATTTTTTTTACTAGGACATTGTAATGTTGCGGATTTAGCGATGCGCATTAATTAAGTCCACCGAAAGCAAACTGAGCTATATGCATTTTCGTGTCCGCCTTACATCCTGAAACTTTCAGACTAGATATTTTTTCCTTAGCTTTTCTCTTAAGATTATCGCGCAATTCTTCAAAACGGTGTTTGGTTGCTATCTTAAAAGGCATATTTTGATCATCTTCAATTATATTAGATAAAGCAGTACACGCCTGAACAATCCCTCGAGAAAGCTACCGATACCGTGGCCTCGCTGATGTTGCCTTACGAAAACTCGAGGAATTCCACCCCCGCAACTACCGCCGTTTTGTAACTCGTCGTAATATGTCGAATAAAAATCCATTAATGTTTAATTTTTTATACCAATTGCTAATTATTTTTATATTATCTAATCGATACGTCTAAAGTGTAATGTCGCTGTCAATGTTCCAAATTCAAATGGTATAGTCCTAGTTGATCTCTTATATCTATTTCGATTGTGCGAAAACACGATTGACGCAGAGGGATGTATTGAGCGTGTGAGAAATGCTTTATCTGAGTAGATGCAAACGAGTAATCATTTTCAACATCGATCACAATTATTCGCAGAAGGGGAGATTGTACATCGGTAATATAAGGTTCGCAAATGTCGCAATAGACAAAGAGCTTGTCGGGGATACTGCGCAATAAACTAGCAGGTACGTCGGCTATTATCGCACGATCGCGTGGAAGTATGTAAAAAGATGACGAAAAAATTTCAACATCGTTATAAATCCACGGAGATAAAACATTGTTTGTAACCCTATTATTTTCAATTTTATCATCCTCATTCTCTATATTAAACAGCATATTAAACCTGGTTTCATCATAGAATCATAACGGCAAATGTTCCACATTATCATTGAGCTTATTGTGCATAACAAATCCGAGTATTCGGCAAAGTTTGTCGGAAAAATTTATATAATGAATCATATCACATTTCGCAATGTCGTAGGAAATTTTTTAGTAATCTTACGACCAAGAGTAGTAGCAAATTGCCAAACGATATGTGAACCTACGGAATTAGCTAAGAAATTCATAGTTTCTATAAGATCGTGCACATTTGAATAAATAGGACGGTATTTCAGTTTTTACAGCCTCAATTTTCTTTTTTGAGGATTCTAGCAGGAATTCTTCAAAATTAATAAAACTTAATCTCTCACCAGATCGTATATGAAGAAAACTAGTCGGAAATTGAATCTCCGTAAGTGCTACTTCTCAACGATCGTGCAAATCTATATACTGAGATAATTCGGTGATAAAGCATGTGGTTTTATTCTCCGGAAAAAAAACGCATGCTACTATTACTAGGGAGAATCATGTAAAATCCCTCTTCTCTCATTTTTGATTCAAAGATTTTAAGCTCAAAGCGGGTATCCAAAAGTCGAATTTTGAAGGATATCTTTGCCAGCTAACAAGTAATTGCTTATTATTACCTCGTCCTTTACTTCTTATCACGCAATCAACGATAAATTCTTTCCCTTGCAAGTCTTTACTAACCGATGCTAATTTTTGTTTGTAAAAAAACCCGTCTATAACTTCGTCCGCTAAATCATTTAATTTATATACGCGTGGTTTTCTCCATACGAGAAGCAGTGAATTCAAAATAGTTCTTCGCTTCACTTTGCCTCGTATCTTTTCTCAAAGGCTACTTTTGCTCTACTGACCCGTACAAAATCGCTCTCATTATATTTAGCTTTTTGTCTACGTTTGCGATTTTTTTTTTGCTCGGCGTAATCCATCGACGATTCATATTTTCACGCGCGATACTTGCATTTTCCCGCGTAACAATTGCAGGCTGCAATTTGATGGTGAAATGATGCGTGTGATTGTAAGCACGAACATCCTGCAAAACATCGATGTAACGTCGCGTATTTTTATGTGTAAATTAACGCCACATCCGTTCTATTAAATCGTTTCACTATAGCTGCTTTGATATCGGGATTACGTGTTACACGAAAACAAATATCTTTTTCTTTTAAGAAATTTTGTACATGACGTGCAATAATTCTTTATCTTTGTCGGTCTGCAGGTATACGGGTAACGATCGTTGTTTCTCGAGAATATGCGTTGAAAGGCTTTTACTACACAAATACCTGTGTAGTAAGATAAAAAGTTTCATCACGTAAAAGTTTCTACTCAAACAAATTTACTAAATGCGTCGATAACCGTCAATAAATATGAATAGCCGTCATTGTAGCTTTTGAGATCGATCAAATTAGTACCATAAGTCATCGATATTTGTCACGTTATAATGTAAACGCGGAAATTTTCGATGTACCGGACGATGCAACGTATACGTATCTTGCGATTTAAACTAGTCGATGACTTCGTTACACATGAAATTCGGTTTAGCAGCTCGCAACAAATTGGCCTGAATATCCAGCATAATGCGATTGTAATAGAAATTTTTGAGTTCTATAATTCAAGTTTGCTCCAGTCGAATAAACCTTTTCTCTTCTTTGTCGGTGGCAGCTCTATGTAACCTGTTAATGTTTTGTCGACATCGTCCTCGTCGGCTGACATAAACGTTGTTATCACCTTTGGTTTCGCTAGATTCGTTCCTTACGCCTACATAACTTTGAGCGCGCGGATTAAGTTTTTGGAGTGGAACTTCCACGCAGTAACACGATTTTTATACGATGAGATCATGAGGCCGTATGTAATAAATCGCGATTTCTTATGAGATTAATGTGCCTATGTCATGTAACAAACGAGCAAACTGAATTCTTCCGGTTGCTTTTACTGTTTTTCTTCCGTGTATCGCATCATATATAAAATCGGTAATATTCAAATCCATTATGACAGAGTCGTCTATAATTACGAGTCTTTGTCTATCCCAGCTAATCTTCTATGAAGGAATATCAAACAAATATTTTAATAGGGCGCGCGCTTTATCGCGATAAGTTTTCGGTATACTGCTGATTATTTCTTTAATCATTTCAGCCGATTAGGCGCGTTTTTTTTCCGAAAATACTGTTACTACTACTATTATCGCCGCCATCACCACGCTCGCTACTGATTAAATTTGATATTTCCATAAAATCATTATCGGTGGTGTCATCTAAATTCGTTTCTTTGTTTTGCTCGCCGTTGTCCTTGTTAGCCTGTATATTATCGCGTAAACTTTTTAGCGAACAAAGTGAAGATAACGTTGAAGTACTTCTTTATACAATTCCCATTTTTTATCCTTATCTATAGGAGTTGTGAAATTCAAAATACGCCACATCTCCGCGTCAAGTCGTGACAAAGGTGTTCCCGGTATCCATACGAATTATTATTAACATTATTAACATTTTCCGTATTTGATATTTCTATATTTTTCTTCGCTGGATTGTCAGATGGTATAACGGACGACACTTCCGGTTGCATACGCTGCATTCTCTCAAGATTTTAGAAATCAAAACCATTTTTTAGCTCACTCCATTATTCAGAGTTCTGTTAATACTTTTTTTATTTTTCCCAGAAAAGACACGTATAGACAGGAATGTATTTTTCTCTTTAGTCACCGATAACTTGAGATAATATAGCACCAAGTATAGGACCGATAAGGTAAGGTAAAAACCCGCCTCGTTATAACAACAATTTTTTAGCCTTCTTTACCCTCTTTTATTCCACGTCGTAGAATCGTTTTATGTTTGGCTAAGTGCTTCTTATCGCTACATCGAAGCGGTACGTTACCCTTAAGCGTATTGAAAATGCATTCTAAAATACATTTTACGAGATTATTATCGACCGTACGTAAGAATGCCGTTCTTTGATTTTTTTCAAATGACACAAAGTTTTCAAAAGATATAAGTTTCTCTCACCGATAGAGCGTCTAGCATTCTTTATTGCTTTATCCGATGTCAAAAACGTCGAATTTTTATTACTCTCACCTTTTTTCACTATTACGCTGTAATTACATGACTGACAAGTTGCAAAAGCGAATATTGTCCTTTATACATCCTCACTTCTATTGTTCGATCTACGCGAAATGTAAGCGTAATGCAGAGTATCTTCGGGAAAGATACACGTGCGAAAGCGATATTCGTCTGGAGTCGATTGTTTCAAATCGAGCAATAAATACCCGTGAGGTCTCGATGTAGCGTCGTAGTACGCTTCTTCCATAAATTTTGGATCATTGGGATATACTTGGCGCGCTAGATAGCGAATTTGTGGGCGATCGCGGGGATTTTTAAAAAGTACTATGTAATTTGCGTTCAGAGATATGTCGCGTTATCCGCGTCTTTGAAAGAGATTTTGCGAGATGAGTATAACATTGAGATTCTTGTGATGACTTCCTTTAGTAAATAGATCTACGATAGCGTCGCACGACGATGATTCCCTCATAAGATTGTCAATTATCACTAATTTTGGTGAGAGCGGATCGTTAGAATAATTTTTCAGTCGCGGTAATTGCGAAATTCAATTATATTTTTCTTCGATTTTATCAAAGTATTATTAACATAATACGTCTTTCGTGCTTTTTTCTCCTCCTCTTCTTTTTCACTTGCGGCATATTGTAAACGCTGATACGCATCTTGCAACTCTGCGTAATAAAATAAAATTCTCTCAAATCTAACATCCGACATGGCAGATAAATATTGAAGAAACGAAAATTTTTACGAAAATTGTTTTTCCACATCTCATAGATCCGTGGCGATCGACGTCCATAGATGTTTCCACCGTACGTCCATTTTGCGAAATGAACGTAATAAATGATTTGGCATTTGCGTACGCTTTTATAAATGTAAAAAAGTAGCTGATGATATTTAATGATACATAAAAAATATATACATTTAAATATTGCTTTAATATTGCTCGTGTATGTGAGGAATAATAAGTTTATCTGCGCTCTGGAGGCCCCATTGCTGCGGCCGCAGGCTAGCGTTTCCGGTCCGCGTACGAGCGAAAAGTACCGCGGCCAATTAGCTGATAAGCAGCCACAGAATCGACGCGAGTGAGCGTATTCGCGGAGGTTGCGCCAGCATTTTCTTGAACACCGCGACTTACGAGTTTATATACGGTGCTCTATGCATGTTTATGCTAAAAATAAGATGTTTGTCTAACGCATGGCTATCGTACAATATTACTTTGCAATAAAATTTTTTGTCTTAATAGTAAAGAAGTGAGGAAGAGGGGTGGTTGATAGGAAAAAATTGGGATAAAAGAAAAATATATTGGACCTTTTTTAAGGTTAAAAACGTTCTATTTATTAAAAATAAAATTTTTCTTTTTTATAAAATTAACAATTGCGCTTTAGTAAAATTATACAAACAATTTCATTAAAACCTCGCGAAAGTAATTCTTCGAATATAATATTAAAATATACGTCTAAAAATGATAAATTATTTATTTGTGTTCGCACATCGCTTTCGATTTCTTCAAAATTATCTCTAACTGTAAGTTTTATGATTTCGAAAACTATATAAGACGAGGGAAGTTTTAATTCTATTTCGTTAATCAGGTATTTTTGGAACATACGTTGACGGTATCGATAATGGAGATTAGCTATGCCAAATGAGCATCTACACATCTTGCAATATCTTCTAGGCCGACAAAAGTAGCTTTCTTCATCACAATGGCGACGTTGTACGTTTTCGCTTCTTCAACAGTGGCTGCTCCTCCGTCTCGTTATTATTCGTTGGTTGTTCTGCATTTTCCTTATAGCTCATTATCACTGCCCTTGTTCTGTAAGCGGTGAAGCCGATGAAAATATTGTTGATAATAATCGAACTTGGTTTGGATTTTTGATTCTTACACAAATACTGCTTCATCTGCTTCATGCTGATTTTAAATTGCTGCCATGTATCGGTGTCGAGACATATTCCATCTGAATAATTACCTGTTAATTTTACAATCGGTACAAAGCAATTTTCGCCTGCAATCCCACGTGAATCTTTTTAGTGTACGATGCATTAAGCCCGTACGTTATCAATAATAATAAATATCGCTGATCGTTTCTTCTACCGATGACGGTCTTGAGGTCCGATTTGTTAATATTGTTGTGCCTCTGTGGGGGAGGCACGGGGTATTTGGGATCTTTGCCACTAAGGGCTTAGGAGCCGAGGATCGGGTCGGGAGCCGGTGATTG
>JBCAUJ010000046.1:1378941-1410923 GCA_038406275.1 Cataglyphis albicans
AGATGAATTAAATGGTGTAAAGAAAAAATAAATAATTGTTATAAAAAAATATATTGCAAATAATTGCATACTTTTTTTTGAAAACAATTATTTTCTAAAGTAATATACATATTTAATTTATTGTTTTATTGTTTTATTTTATAGAATATAATATAATATCAATTTTTTATTAAAATATAACTCTACAAATAAATTCTCCCGATTTATCTATATGAAAATAATACTTCTGGAGAGTAGATACTTATTATATATATTTCTAATGTTTTATAAACACTTTGAACATGAAAAATAAAAAATTTTTGAACTTAAAAATAATCAAGTCATTAATGAATAGAGCATCCACTGCAGAGAAGCGTGTCTTGCAATTCCATAAATTACACAAGAGAAAATTAGAATTTGCGTTATCTGAAATAGTACAGCGCTCTGTTCCGATGACTCGTTCCTCAAGTGAAGCAAGACGAAGCAAGATCTTTCAATTTTAGCATGTAAATGCCACTTTCCACCGAAAATTAGAAATACTTTTCATTTTCGCACTTATTATACTTCCTCCTGCGGTCGCCATACATTTCATAAGCAACATCGATACTCGGACACGTTACATGATTATCACGTTAATTAATTAACATCTTGTATTTGCGAATCAAAGCATCCTCTGCGATCACTATCTTTGTAATTATATAATTACATTATTGCTGTTAGTATATAGATTCACCATAAGAGATAAGCAATTTAAAATAAAATAGAGGAGTTATTTTTTTATATACGTATAATATATCAATATTTTTTTGTTATAATCGCATTTCAGTAGAATTATGTCCGAAATTAATATAATTAATTATAACATATAATAATTGGCTAGAACGAGCTGTTAATTGGATATTCTTGCAATACACTGCTTGTACTGTGCTTCTATCGCAATTTATTACTTTTACTGCACATTCTCTTCATACAACACTGCATCTTGATTCATTATTTTCTTCCGATTTTTAAGTTCCAGTTGATAAATTATTTTTATATGTATACAAATGATCTCTCCACGTATAATTATATATAATATGCAGGGTGTCCGAAAATTGCGCCTTTAATGGAAGATAGAGGGTGTTATTCTAAACAGAAAAGTTCAGTATCATTTTGCGATTTTCTTAATAATTAAGAAAATATTAATTGTAAAAGATTAGCTAACAAAGTGTCATCGCGACGCGAAAATACCTCTCACTGTCACTTGATACTTGATACTAGTTTTTATATTAATACGAAAAGATTTACCGTGAAAGAAACATGCCTCGAATAAATTTGACAGCTGTCACGTGCGCACTTGACATTAAAAGAGTTATCAAAATACGCAAAAATACACGATGATAGCCTTTCAACATATGAGTGGAGTGCATTACAATTTTTTGTCTTTTTAAAAGCAGTGTCAAATGAATAAAATCATTGATTAAGGATGTTCTGGATGTAAAATAGTAGCAAAAAATTATCAAAATTAAAAAGAAAACATGTTTCTTACGTTTATATTGTTTATGTTATTTTGAAAAATTAAAATAATAAATTCGGGTTATGAAAAAAATTAAAATATAAAATAATGCATTTTGACGTCTTCGTAAAAGAAAATAGTTGTAATTAATATTTTTCCTAATTTATGGCAAAAATTTTTGATTGTGAATATCCTCTGAAATCAATTGCAAAAAACAAAGAAAAACGAGTAATTTGCAGAAAGAGAAAAAGAGACAGATAATATTTTTCTACAATTTTTAATAAATAATTGGAATTTAAACAAGTGGATCTAAATCAAATTTTGCACAAATATTTATTAGAATTTCCTTAATATATATATATATATATATATATATATATATATGTGAAAATTTTTATTTCATTGATAACTTTTTCTTTGTCAAATTTGTCAATAAATGCTACAATAGGCGATTTTCAAAATTTGTCAATAAATGCTACAATAGGCGATTCTCCATTTTAAGAATCAATAGTAAATTTAAATTTAAATAACTTCCAAACCGTTAAGAGAATTGTGTTTAGTTTTTGCAAATATTCAGAAGAAATAGAACAATCTATGAAATTTTAATGCTTTTATTAGTATTTCGATATATGTTACATGCATCCTTAATTCCTTTGATATTCTAGATGTCAAATTATTATTTGTAATGACATATTTTTTTCAGTTATACAAAATAATATATAGTGCATATTAAGATAATTAATCGCATCACCATCCATGAGATTTTTTAAAAATAGCCTCTCTTATAAATACTGATATTAAATTAGTAATTACAGAATAAAACGATCAAATCGCAGAATCAAGTTACTAATATAATGATAAGCTCAGTGATACATTAAATAAATCATTTAAAATATTAAAATTTATAATTTAAAATTATTTGTAATTTAATTTTTTGCATATATTAATATATATATATATATGTATATTAATATATATATATAAATACACATTATAATGCGTTAAATATTTTGACAACAAATTATCAATAACATGGTATTTGGCCTTGGCAGCTTAAACATTGGCGTGCTATTATTTACGTACTTCAATTCTGTTATCATTCGCACGGCAACACTCGAGCGAGAAAGTAGTCGTGTGAGACGCTCCGTCGATTTTTTTCTCTAAACGCGATCTAGTATCGGGAAATTATTTGCTATTATAATATAATTAATAATTAATTAACATTGTAACGGTTCACTTTTCCCATACTCCACGGATCAGGCTCGCCGGTTTCCAGGATTCGGGAGAAGGGGGAAACTCTAATTTACTCGTTCGATCTTTGTGTAACAAAACAATTTATTCAGAACTTATAACAGTTATAATACAAACGAGATAGCAAGCGCGGACAACGTGAACGGTACAGCAAACGCTAATAATCTCGGGCTACAAGCAGGGATAGCGAAGCGCGGACAGCGTGAAGATGCATGCATTGGCGTAGCCGTGTTAAACCATTCGTTGTGTCACGGCGCACATGCATTAAGGTTCGTTAAAGGGGCTTACTAAGCTAACGCGATATGTACAGAATCGGTCGGTCCGGCGGTTTTGCTTTACCCGGTACATCGGTTCGCGAGGGCTTAAACTAACGCCACTCCAGCAACCGGGAAGCCCGGCCTAACCACGAGAAGCCCGTGGCCTGATTGAGCGTGCGTATGGGGTCCGCCGTCCCAGCAACCGGGAAGCCCGGCCTAACCACGAGAAGCCCGTGGCCTGATTGAGCGTGGGTATGGGGTCTGCCGTCCCAGCAATCGGGAAGCCCGGCCTAACCACGAGTAGCCCGTGGCCTGGTGTCTGCGGAATGTTGGTTTCGGATCTTGGTTCCGACAGGATTCAGGATTAGGAACTGGTAACGGTACGCTCGCCGGACCGCCTTATATACCCGGCACGGCTCTCCCACTCACGGGATTCGGCGCGTGGTAGGATGGTCCCCTTAGTGGGATTCGCGCCATAGGTGCAAGCGTTTAGGGGCGCCATAGGCGCCATGCCTCATTTTGTGGGCAGATGGTCTGCCCGCGAGGCTGTAACGGTATCGTTACATTTATAAATAATATGTAACTACATATATACATATATCGCGATAACATATCTCGAATCGCATATTTTCTAAAAAAATTATTTATTTATTTAATTAAATAAGAATTAAAGTAATAAAAAACTAAATTATAAGTTATTGTTTAGTTGCGTTTTTTGTGGACAATTATTTTTTTAACAACATATAAAGTAAAATACATTTTGTTCGCAATGCTGTATATTATATATCATTTAATTTTTCATAGATCTAAATATAATTTGAATTAAGAACATGTTATAAAATGATCGCGAAATCGGATAATTATTATAACGATGAGCTCTGTGATTAATCATTTAATATATATCATTTAATATATAATTGATCTAGGGTGGGAGAAAATAAGAGATAGGTACTTACCAGAAGGTTATGGAGGATGCAGGCCGCGAAGAAGAGAAGGAGAAAAGGAAGAGCGAAGAGAGGTACAATCATGGGAGTTAAAAAAGAATTGAGAGAAAAATTAAAAGAGGATACAGAAGAGAAGGAAAGAATCATGGTTGATGAAATAAAAAGGAAGAAAGAAGTATGGAAGATAATAGAAGTATATGTAACAAAGACCTGAAGCAGAAGAGATAAGTGACTGGATGAAAGAAAGAGAAGAGGATATAAGGACCATAATTGGAGGGAATTTTAATGCGAGAACGGGATAGGAGGGCGGAAGCACAGAATTGCTGAAGTAGGAAGGAGAGGAAGAGGAGAGAGAATCAAGAGATAATAAAATAAACGCAGATGGGAAAGAATTACTAGAACATATTGGAGAGAGAGGTTGGATTATTTTAAATAATGGGGAGCGGGTGAAGGGAGATGAGAGGAAGAATGGGCGTACTCTGGGGGAAGAGGAGAATCAGTAATTGACTACGTGTTAGTAAGAGAAGAATCGTAGAAGGAGATGGTAAGGATGATAGTGGAGGAGAATATAGATTCAGATCACTATCCATTGTATGACTGAAAGGAGAAACTGTAGAGAGAGAGATAAAGAGGATGGGAATATGAAAAAAAATAAGATGTAAATGGAAGGAGAAAGAAAGAAAGATTTGAGGAGAGAATAGAAAAGATTAATGCGGGGATAAACGTTGAGCTAAAAGAGATAAGGAAGAGAATTAGGGATGCTTTAGGAGAGGAGGAGAAAATTGAGAGAGTAGAGAGAGAGGGAGAGAGAGCTGGTGAGATAGAGAATGCAGGGAGGCAAAAAGAGCAATAAAAAGGGAGCATGGAGAAGAGGAGAGAGTAAAGCGGAAGCATATAGACAAAAGAGTATAAACATTTATGTGAGGAGAAGAGGAAGGAGGAGAAAGAGAGATGGCAAAGGAAGATAAAAGAGATCGGAAAGGCAAATATGGGGGATAATGAATAGAGAAAGGTAGAAGTGGAAAGGAATTAATAAAGGAATAAAGATGGAGGAATGGGATGAGTATTCCAGGAACCTGTTGGAAGGCGTGGGAAGGAAGATGATAATGGGAGAAAGAGATAGGAATGCACTAGATGAGGAGTTAAATCTGGAAAAAGAGGAAATTAGAAGAGTGATGAAGGCGAGGGACGAAAAGGCGATAGTGATAGACGGAATTCCTAGCAAAGTTTGGAAATACGAAGAAAGAGAGATAACAGATTGGGTAAATTCTGCAACAGGGTATGGAGAAGAGAAGGTTGGCCGGAGGATTGGAAAAAAAAAGTAATAGTGCCGGTGAAAAAAAGGGGGAAAGGAGATAGTAAAGGGGTATAGAGGAGTAACGCTAAAGCCGATACTATATAAGATACATGCAACGGTTCTGACAGAAAGATTAAAGGAAGAGATTGAAAATAAAGATTTGCTGTCACCATTCCAAGTAGGTTTCAGGAAAGGAAAGGAGACGATGGACATTTATATGCTAAATTTCTTAGTGAATAGGCAGTTAGAAAAAAAAGAAGGAGGACTGGTGGCAATATTTGTGGACCTGAAGGCTATTTTCGATTTAGTGAGTAGAGAGGTTGTATTGGATGCGATGAGAACAAGAGGAGTAAGGCAGAGTTTAGTGGAGAAAGTGGGAGAGATTTGGAGAGAATCAAAATGTAAAGTGAGGGTTGGAGAGGAAGTGGAGGAAAGTTTTTGGACAGGAGTGAGGCAGGAATGTCCCTTCAACTTAGTGTTGGCGGATCTTGAAGAGGAGATGAAAAAGTGAAATGGGGAGAGGCAAAATTAGGAGAGGGAAAGATATTCACGCTGTCATACGCGGACTATATAGCGCTGGTAGCGCAAGACGAAGGAAGAACATGTTGAATAGACTAGAAAGGTATGGATAAGAAGAGGTTGGAAGTAAATACGGAGAAGACAAAAGTAATGAAGTTTAGGAAGGGAGGTGGTAAGGAATAATATGAGAGTTCTAACGCAGGTCCTCTGAGGAGGGTGCTCGAGGGGAAGCCGCGCGGAAAACTTGTTGGCGCGGGGTTATGACGTCGCGCGGGCAGGAGACGCTTATCGCGGGCAAGAGACGCTTATCGCGGAAGCGGACATATTTCAAAGACCAGTGTCGATGTCCGGCTGTTACATTTATTGTAAACAAATAGTATTTATTAAGCGTGCGATATAAAGGGAATTTTTTTCTAAATAGAGCCGAAGAGACGCTTATCGGTTTAAACCGGTGCATATATACAAAAGCGAGCGTCGATGTCCGACTACATTATAAACATTATAAACAAATAGCGTAACAAAGTCTCGTCGTACGTCTTTTGACGTACACGACAGTCGAGGTCTTGTCATCCTCTTCTGTACCTAGCACAGCCGATGTAATCAAACGTTTAGCCATGCTGTACGGCACGTTTTTGTCTTCTCATCGTAGTCCTTGGTAATTTGCAATCAGCCAGGAAGCACATGATTTGTCGAATTTTGTGAGAATATTCCATGATATGGGGTATGTAAATATGTACTGCGCCAGAATGGTCCCATTTCTCAGCACCACCATCTCCTTTACAACAAATTTCATCGACGAGGAATCCTTGCAAGAGCACGAACGTTGGTTCGGACATAACGTTTTTCATATCAGCATATCGAGAAGAAAACTACGATTGATCCTGATGCATTATAGGTTTTATATCGTCTCATCCCACACTTAGATAATTTTGCGCACTACATTGGTCGAGGGGTTGAATTACGCGATCATATATAATGAGACAGTATGCAGTGGTATTTATCGGCACGTTCTTCTTACACTCGAATTCCAATCTCACATCCACGGTTGCGCTCTTGACCGATTCGTTATGTTGAGAACAATCGATGATCACGAACGGACCGTTGCGTAGAAACTGCGTGACGGTGAGATTCGGCTCGAGATACTCGTATCCGTAATAATTTTTGCAGAAACGCTGATACGTGTTCTACAGAATCGACCATCGTTTTTATCGAAATCCAAATTCATATCGTCGTACGGATAACATTCCGAGTTCAGATAGAGTTTCACGTTGTTCAATTTGCAGTCGTTGAATCGATTCGTATCCTCAGACATGACATTTTTCCGGCCTGTCTGCAGAGCAAAGATAACATATCGCGGTTTCTTTAGCTGAGTCGCGGTCTTAATGGCCCATGAATGTTTGGTTGTACGCTGCAATAGCGGAAACTCGTACAGATCTCACGAGCAAAAACCCATGCTGAGATATCGTCCGCTTTCCAAAGCGTGCAGTTCAATATAACGTGTGGCTTTCGCCATAGTATCTTGAATATGTTAATCACATGCTCCAACTTTCCAATCAGTCAATTGTTGTCGTTGTGCGATTATATTAAAATCAACTCGTGACAAGCGTTAATCACAACGCGTTTGTAATCTTCGCAAAATCCCAATAACATATAGAGTGGTACGCAAAGATTAAAGTGTTCAGTCACATTAGTCTGCGCATCCCAGCCGGCATTCCTCATAATCACGGTTCTATCGGATGATATTGTTACACAATTCTTAAGTGTGCTAGTTATTCCCACATTTCTATTACGATCAATCTTCACACCGTAGAGTATGTATCGAATCTCATCGAACATGAACGCGATGCAATTATTTCCCAGAGTTACATCAGATCCTTCGGCTGGTTTGTTTAGCGATAATTTTTCTTCAATGTATAGAAAACTCTCATACGGCAATGTATACAGATCCTGTTGTTGTATGGGTATTCGTATCTCATCGCTGTGTACAAACGTTGTATTGGCGTACGGATTGTACATGTGAGTCTCGATTTTGACGATACGATCGTCAAAGACCGACTCGTCTCCAATGTTAAGGATGTCGGTCATGTTTTCTCAGACATTTCGTATCGTGAAGCCCAAAGATTGTAAAAATTCAATGTTCGACGCGCTGAGATTCTTTCTCGTCTTTTTAGCTCAACCGAATGATGTAGATGATGATGATGATGATGATGATGATGATGATCGGATGATGGTATCATCAATCGATACCGTAAAGATATTATTATATCTCATGTTCTTCTTCGTTCAACACGAGCATCTCATGTATCGTACGCTAATTTTGTCGCCAATCTGTCTGCAAAAATTGTCGTGCAATCTGATGGTGATCTCTTCTCCTCGAAAATCGAGCAATCGTCCGTTTTAATCCGCGACTCGTATCGTTTGATTCGTAATGCTTCGCGCGATGATCGGCAAGTAAATGATCTGTGCCGGTGACTCCGATATCTTATATCCTGGTGGCACACTCGATGAAAATTCATGTATCATATGAACGCGTTTGTCGTTACTGCACGCACCCGCAATCACGTTAAACTCTATGCGGATAATATTACATTGATGATATTAATCGGTACGTCCGATGCTACTGTCTCGGCTGCAATATGCGGTTTGAGAATCCCAATAACGATCTGATGTTGTTGGGTTTATTAAAGTTTACTCTGAAAGTACACTTGATCTTGCTATTCATCGTATTTTAATTAGCACAGAGTACTATCGGGTATTCTACAGCCTCGTCCTCGTCACCATTCGCTCGAATGGTCTCCTCTTCCGACGGGATATCACGTTTATCGAAGCGATTACCGGAGCAAATTACACGTCGCGGGCGTTTCCATAAAATTGCACGTTTCAAAAATTCATATATGACATGTATCTTGTACGATTCTTCGGAAATCGCAATTTCCATCATTCTCATCAAAATAAAATTTATTATTCGAGAAATTCACATTCGACATCGTATAAGTTTCAAAATTTTTTAGACCGAGCTTGTAGTCACCCTCGCTCAAATTCACGGCTGGATGGTAATGTGCCATGAAGACGCTACTCTTCCCGGTCAGCGTGAATGTCATAGACATGTCGGCAAAGCTGTTTAACGAATACTGAGTTTTAATGGCGCATCGTCAGGCTTTAAATTGGCATGCATCGATCGTTCGGAGAAACTGCAGACACAATTGTCCGCAAATGCTCTGATCGTAAGTTTGAAAGGATATGCGATTGACTGATACTTGATCTTTGTCACGTTCGAAATATTGTACCAATTCATTCGATGGTCGAAGATTACCAAAACTGTCGAAATATATAGCGCGATTCTCCCTCTTTGCGTAGGCTACCCAATGAATACCAGGGCCCGCTGTCCAGATTTATGATACCGCTCTCGTTTCGACGTATATCACCGATCGAGTCACGCATGAAAACTCCTCTAAAGAATGGTATACGCATACGTTTTGCCAGTTGTTCTAATTGTATGTTCTTTGTCACACATATGCATATTTAATACCTCTTTGACATTTTTTTTTCTTCGTTACTATTCCCTGTCCACATTTGTACGGGCTAAGATATTATACAATCCGTCTCCATAATTGTATGGAGCGAGATAAAGTCCATGATCTTTCATCACGCGATTATGACGTTGCAGCTCCTTCAGCTGACGCCGCGCAAATTTGCTGTAGCTTATTGCCTTTGCCACACCAGCCGCTCCACCGATCAAGGATCCGAATGCGCCCAATATCGGTAAAATCGGCAATACACCACCTGGTTTCGCTGTTGGAAGTATACGTTTTTTCGTCGGCTTTTTTCTCATAGTCATCGTCCTCGTCTTTGTTTTCGTCTTTATACCCATACCCATACCGATTTTTGTCTTGGCTTTCATCGCTGCCAAAACAGCTGTGGCTGCGGTTCTCTCACCGAAAGTCGAATCTTTCGCAACGATGCGTCTTCGCGCTCTCTTGGCAAGTATTCTATCAGCCACGTGTCTCTCCATAAAATTATTGCTCCGAGAGTATGCTATATTGTGCTCGCGGCACGCTGCGTCAAATGAATTTATACCCTGATCGCCTCTCGCCAATCGTTTTTCCAAATGAGTGCCCGGGCCGCAAAACTGATAGCCTGGGATATGTAACTCGAAAGGAAGGGCGTTTATTACGCGATTTAATAATCCTCTACCTATTTTAGTTGACATTCGTTGCAATCTTTTATCAACGGCGCTGGGCCGTTGATGTGCGTTTGCTACCACGGTTGATTGTAATGTTCGTAACAGCGACGATATTGTTGAACCTCCAAATCCGCCTTTACATGTTTCGGAAGCTTGTCCCATAGATAATGGACGTGATCGCCGTACATTCGCCGTAGAATGGCTTTCGGCATTGTAACTGTTCCGCGCTTAAATCACAAATATCGGAAGGTCTCGATAGCAGGATGAACATTTTTACAACTGAGCGATTCGCTGATCTGCGCATCTATAAATAGGTGATCGATGCAACATTTCTCTCAGTCAGCAGTGTCAAAATGAGATTTGTGCAACAAACATTGGCGATAATCAAAGTGACGAATTGCGACGACAAATTACAATCAATGGGGGACGATGCGGAGAACCGCAAGCATGGAACGATGCTACCGACTACTATATGCGGTATCATTTGCGGACCTTCGAATTGCGGTAAAACCAATGTGTTAATAAGTTTGATAGAAAATCCACACAGTGTACGTTTCAAGAATGTGTATGTGTATTCGAAATTGCTTCAACAGCCGAAATATCTATATCTAGAGAATTTATTGATATCGATCGACGAAATTGGTTATTTTACATTCTCCAACAATAGTGACGTCCTTTCGCCGAGCGAGACGCGTCTAAATCTTTTGTATTCAATGACATGGGATGCGATAAGCAAGATGCGGTGAGAGAATACTTCTCAATGAGTCGGCACTCGAGTGTCGATTGTTTCTATTTCTGTCAGACGCGAGAATACCTAAACATCTGATACGCGACAATGCGAACTTGCTGATCTTGTTCAAACAGTATGATACCAACATGAAACATGTGTACAACGATCACGTGAACACCGACATGTCGTACAATAAATTTTGTATGTTATGTCGCGATTGTTGGCAGTATAAGTATTTGTAGTGATAGACAAGGACAGCTCGCTCAATGATGATCGATAGAAAAGAGGATTTAACGTGTTCGTGATACCGCAAAACTATTAGTCGCTGTTGATATCTCATGAAACGTGATCGACATTTTGTTTTTCCGCGATGGTTGCGACCGATAGGAACGAAGACATTCGCGAGCGCGAGAAGATTGCCAAGGAAATTGCGAAAACGCGCGAATCAATTCGCAAGAAACATCGCGCTTTGAAGACTGGTAAGATCGACGAGGATATCATGTTGGACAGGCATTTTAGACTTTTCATCGGACTGTTATGAAAGATCGTTGATAACTCTAGCTCGATCGTGGTGAAGAATGAACCGGAGAGTAACGCTGACGCGAAAATTGAAACGTTACCCATCAAGCGGTACGAGAAGAACGAAGATGAGGAGAAAGAGCAGGTTGCGACACCGAAAAAGAAGAAACGATCTGACGCCAAGGATTGCTCACCAACATGGCACAAATCAAAACGATCGGATGTTTTACTGAATGAAACGCCGATAACATCTACACCAACCGCGACGACGAGAATCGTGCAACCTACAATATTCAAATCACTTGCGAGCGAAGATGTTTTCGAAACCACGAACGACTGACTCGTAACGTCCGTTCGAAATCAATTGCAAACGTCAGAAGGTCAAGAAATGTTGCGAGAGCACTTGGAGTTACTGGGACAAAAATATGGGTACTCTCCTCGGTGGCGATGAAAAAAACGAGATCGATCACGTATACGGGATATGTTTCGACAAGAATAAAATGATGCTCGGTAACAAACGATTCGATATTAATAAAAATGACTCTATAATAATAGACAAAGTGAGGTACATTGGTACACCAGGATTATACGAGTTGATCTTTAAGGGAATGCTCGATGATGTCATTACGGAGGACGATTTGCAGAAATACAAGAGCATATTATTGGCAACGAGCGCGCATAGACGCAATTACGATGCGCAAGGCCAATTACGGAGCAACAGAGGATACAAGTATACACAAATAATTGCACTTTTGATGTCGATGGAATCAAAAGAGAAAAAATCTGGAAAAGGAATATTCATGCCTCGCGAGATGACGCTAACCGGCAACAAGATCGACTATGTGCACTGGGATGATCCCAACGAGCTGGTGGATCGTTTACAATTGCTCGATGCTTCGCGTCAAGCTGGCTACAACGTCCACGATAATGAGATCCTGTTGATCGTTGAAGAACTTCGAGAAGCTGACATTATTATAAATTAAATGGTGTCTCGACAAAACTAATCAATCGATCGTTCAACGTCGCTCGCATCGGTAATGCATATTAACAAATTTGAGGTATCCGAGCAGAGCAGGGATGTGATGAATGTCTTTTCGTACCGTCAATGGAACGGATTAATGAAAAATTTCATGCGCGATAACCGACGTGTAACGTCTCAAGAGAAAACAAGACATCAATCATTATTTAACCTATTCGGTACTGAAGGCTTCAGTCGTCGAATGATTTAATCGCACCTTAAAGAATAACGTGTGGAAAAAATGTTTATGCTTAATGGAACTTACAAATGGGTGAATGTTGATGAGTGGCCGCGACTCGTGTCGGATTACAACACGCTCAAGCATCGAACGATCGGTATGCGACGACGTTACCCCCGCGATCGCCGAAAGACTCTTGGCTACGGTGTACAGCGCGATAAAGATAGCGAGTTCGGCAAAGTTCAAAGTAAGTGACTCGATTCGCGTTAGTAAATACAAGACGATTTTCGAGAAAGGTTATACACCGAATTGGACCACCGAAGTGTTTAAGATCGTTAAAGTGCAGCATACTAACCCCTTAACTTACTATCCATTCGAGGATTATCGTAAAAAATCTGTCGTTGGAGCATTCTACGAGCATGAGTTGCATCGCGCAAATTATCCGGACGTGTATCTCGTGGAAAAAGTACTGCGCAAGAGAGGTAACGAGGTTTACGTGAAATGGTTGGGATTCGATGAATCGCACAATTCTTGGATACACAAGGACAATGTAATTTAATTCACATACAAACTGTATTTTATTTTTAACATATAAAAAAAATAAAATATGATACATATAAAGAATTTAAAATATATAAAAATATATGTAAGATGTATACAGCATATAAAATATAAAAGAAAAATTAAGATAAAAATATATTTCTTTTATTTTCCTGCTTTGATAGTCAACAGTATAATACATTATGTTACATACATATACACATACACACACATACACGCACGCATACATTATATTGCATTATGTTACATTATATTACATTACATTACATTATAAGGGTATTTGGTAATGTCCATGATAATGTGTCGGTACGTTTCAGGTATGATATACCGCTTGTCATAGTACGGACTCAGAGCAATTTTTGTCTCGCGGATGGTATATACTTCATGCAATTTTGATCTTACACATGATTGCTATCGAGTCATTTCAATCTCTTCGTGAAGGTAATGCGTGTAATCGTCAAAAGTTATAGTATGCGCAACGTTACTCTTGACGCCTTTAATCTTTTTTACCATTTACTCGTAACGCGTACATTTTTGCTCTAAGTCCAACGAATTCAGTCATGATAGCACCGTTATTTTCATCTTTCATCAAGCCCGGGATTTTCTTGTTTTTGAGCGGTATACCATACATGTTTTTAGCTGGATAATCGCTCGTGTCAAATTTATTGATATCGCATTTTATGTTTTCATATATATCGTTGCATTTAATGTAATAAATTAAACTATCTATATCGGTGTACATGACTTTATAATTGTCGCGATATAATGGTAACATGTATTCGTAATGAAATTCGTACAACACACTTTCGATATATCAAGGATGCACATACCGAGTAGATCAGTTTATTGAATATTACCTCAAGTTTGCGCAGTTCAACGGCGACTAAATTTTCTGAAAACACGCTTCTACTGTGAAAATTCGGTTTTGCGATCATTGCGCCGTATTGTCCGTTCCACTTCGTTAATAATTTTACATTAACATGATTGCGTACGTTTTCCATAGTTTTACCGAATACCGCGTTATTAATTAATTTATATAAATTTTTTTTTTAATTGTTTGTCGCACTCATTTTAAATCGGATATTGAGTTCAATGTAATCGCGAAGTCATGCGGATTGCGTAAATTGCAATACGGGATGTATTTTTGTGACGCGAAGACAATGACGTGTACATTGCTACAGGTTGCGATAGTATATGACATAACGTTTTTTATCGCATAGAGTCGCGAGGAGCTTGTCTTCCCGCTTACCTGGAGGTTTATTGCGTATCGGGCAAAACGATAGATCAGCGTGTGCGTCATGTTTATTTTGCGGATAATTCAAATCGACCTCGAATATACCTGTTGGCGAATCCGAAGCGATCGCGTTAATGTTAAAATCAGAGATGTCATCGACCCATCGAAATTCGCCGTAAGATAACGGTTGACATATCGCCTACCGTATAAGTTGTTTACATCGAAATACATCAAATATGATGAAGATTTCGATGGATCGTACGACTGCATATATTTGTTATTAGCATGCGCGTATCTGCCGGAATATTGACTTAAACCGCCGCGTATTCCCCGTTCGATAAACAAAACTATGTCGATATCAGTAAGTAATTCGAACGTAATATTTGTATGTTTAAACATAGCATCCTACGTGTATCCGGGAAAAGTAAAATAATATGCGGGATCAAGCCCATAACTTTTAATGCAACTTTCGCGGAAATTTTCAAATATATCTGCTAATAACAAGACATCTGTTTTTAAATATAGATCGCTGTATTCGCCTAGCGTTCGAATGGAGAACTGCTTCCAGACAGTCTCGGCGTGCGCGTAATCGTTCTCGGATACAGTATCACCAGTATCAAAGAACTGTGAAATGAATCGCGTGCTGGTAAACATGTATCTTCTAGCCGACGCAGTCAATATATTCGTACGGAAAGACGCCCTTCCGTGTTAATAAATTGAAATTGTCTTTTTGTACATTTTGAAATTTCGATTTTAAAATTTTGAGTTTGTTTTTATTTAAAAAAGATACGAATTTGTCAAGACTGGCTGAATGAAAATTATATGAATTTATAAAACGCAATTTGATACAATTTTTTGATTCCTGTTCCGCAAGTTTAACATTTTTTGTAAAAGATATATATTTTTCTTTTGTTATCGGCAATAACTCGATTCATTCTTCCTTTGAACGCTGTAGCTATTTCCTTGATAATGAAATGTGAATAAATTATGAAAAACTAGTCGGTGACCGAATAAATTATGAAAAACTATTGGAATGTAAAAAAAGTTCTTATAATTTAAATTGCAATTTGAATGTGCGGGACCTCGATACCGTCCGGTCAGATGGCAATAATCGCGTACTCATGTATCGTCCGACGCGAATGGTTTCTCGCAAATGTGACAATGTGTCACGCTGTTAAATTTTTCCCATTCTTTTCGCGTTAAATTTCTCATGAGGACATTCATGATTAGAATAATCTCTACTCGATGAGCTAAATTTTTAAGTTCTTCGACGAAATATAATCAGTACTATGGCGAATGATACGCGGATAACGAATCGTTGTATGCACAATGTACATAATAAGCCATGCAAAGTAATGTAAACATCTGTAAAAATAGAAATATTTAATTTTTTATTTGTAAATGTATTTAATAAAAAAAAAGAAAAAATATATAAAATATTTATTTAATTTATATTAAAAATATACGTATTTTAAGTAAAATATACGTATCGATCACAAATGTATTTTTGACCATTATATTTGCTCAGTTGCGAGCTAACGAGGCGGAATAAATTCTCCACGGAAAATGTCCGACGTTGTCGTCCAGTGGATCTTGCACGTAAAGCAAGTTGACGTGTTTATCTCTCTTTAGCTCGCTCAGTCTGATCGGGACAATGTTCTTTTCCTCGAGGCAATACATTTATGGAGATATCGTTGGCAAGTTCGAATTTTTTAATTTGATTCACAGTCACTGGAAACTCAATGTCCTGGAGATTCAATATTGTATAATGTGGATACGATGATTCTCGGCTTATATTCCTTGCAGCTGGATATAGAGCAGCGACCACTGCCCACGCAAAACACGCATTGTCATTGGATTGTACATTAATCACCGCTCTTTTCACTATTATTTCTCGCGGTAATTTAATATAACATCCCGCGCGCATTGGATTATATTTATTTATATTAATTGTCAAATCTAGTATTCGCGACAAAGCCCACCTACTGTCGCGTTCTTGAAATTCTCCTAGCGAGACAAGGGTGAGTTCGATAACGCACCGCTCATACCATTCGCATAAATCGGTCGTGCGAAAGAGTTCACAGTTTCTCGTATTAATGCTCTTATTTGCACGTTTATCATCCGACACAAACTCAGCATTAAACACTGTATTCACTTTCACACTAAAATGTTTTTTAACACGTTTTGCACATATTCATAGCACAATGTTTTTGGTGCCATCCGAAAAATTGACACAGTTCGATATGATTATGATTTATAACCGCCAGTCGGTATGCGGTTTTCGAACGCGGTATCGATCTCTCGCCAAATGAGTCTTTCCGCGTTATTGTCACTGTAATCACCACCACTAGGAATAAATTATCTCTTTAATCAAGTCTTTACACCTTCGAATCGCGCGATTCTGGCCACCAAAGGTTGCCGAACTCCGATCAAAAGTTGCGTACGCTTGGCACTGCTTTCTTCGAGCTGTTTGATAAATTTTTCGCATCGCAGCGTCCACGCAAAATATTCGCCTAAGGTAACGACTTAGTGTGACAGCTCCAACAGATTGCTTCAATACTCTGCTGCTCGATGTTTTCTATTTTTTTTTCTTCTTTCTTTTTACAGTGTGCAAATCGGACACATATTGCGCGGAAAGATTTGATACAATGGATTGCTGCAATTGGAACAGAATCGACCATCTACAGCATCATGTAACTTAATTACATGCTTCCAAATAGTATACATGTATTCGAAATCAGTGTCGGATACAGCAATCATGCACAAAGTGCATAAAAATAAAGCACCAGCTGTTGTATAACAAAAGTAGATGGTGCGACACTTTGTACATCCGTTTAGCGCAATGATTTCTGAATGCGACACTATTCTATCCATTGTTTCCGTAAGATCCTCACTTTGATCACTAATATAATTACTATCATGGAACAATGCCTGATCTTCATCAGACTTTACGTATATAGCTTCAAAATTATTATTGTTTATTTGTTCCATTTTTTTTGCAAATTATTGTGGTGGAATCTTCTTTTATATTGAACACTAAACACTATTGAATATTCTATACGGCACACACGCACACACACAGTTTTAAAAAAATTTTAGAGTATCCACTGAATTTTTCAATTGATGTTTACACTTTCAAATCGTATATTAGTATGATTTGACACTCTTCGTTGTTCATTGTTTATTGCTTTGAAGGGTGTGTCTAGAAAACAAAAATTGTGTAGGAGGTTCTAATGTTTTACTAATTGGACTTGTGTAGAAGTGGGGAGCTTCCAACTTTAACGAATTAAAAATTATGCTAGTGTCTTCATTAGGCGAGGTGTTTCTCCTACTTTTCGTATTTTACTCATAGTGATCGTTGATTGGTGAGTTCAATATCGGTTTAAAGGTTTCTTTGCAGTTGTGTTTATTTGCAGGGTATTTTGTTAGAAGAATTTCGTTTATCTTGTCAGTATCTTTTATTTTTTTCCTCTGAAAAATTTCAGTAAGGGATATTTATTTATTTTTTGTCATCTCGAAGAGACCGGCGTTGCATCATCACAGATCTTCTTATATTTTTCTTACAGTTACTCATAGATAAAAATTATGGTTTTTTTATTGAACGATTCGTTGAATTCGTTTGAATTTAAAAAAAATCAAAAGGACGCCGCAATGGTTCTATTATGTTTAAATATTTTGTTAGAAAAAATTATTATATCGTTATTTATAAATTCATGTATCCGGACCGATGTACACATACCCGATAAACGGCTCTTTCTAGAAAAAAAAAATTAATAGAACACGGCAATAGTTCTATTTTATTTTATATTTTTATATTTTATTTTGTTATTATTATTTTATATTATTATTTATAAATTATAGCGGCCGGACATCGGCGATTAATGGCTTTTCTTAAAAAAAAAGGGGTATTTTATTATTGTTATTTATAAATTCATGCATCCTGACTGAGGTATCCGATATCCGATAAACGGCTCTTCCAAGAAAAAAAAATGAATAAAACATCGCCATGATTCTATTTTGTTTAAATATTTTATTAGAAAAAATTATTATTAATACGGTTGTGTTTGTTGGTTAAAAGAATTTTATTACATCGGTCTTTTTATTACACACCGATTGTAAACATCTTAAATATACATGTGAGCATCCTCTGCCCGCATGTCATTCCCCCGCGTGACGTCATTTTCCTCGCACGGCTTCCCCTGACCCCGCATATCCCTCGGAGGAGACCACCTAAGTTAGAACTCTTCTATATAATCTACTTTCAAAAAATGAATACCTGTTCCCATGAAGAGCGTTTGATAAGATTTGACATAAAGCAATTCTTCTAGCGAAAAAGCTGGTTGTAACGGATTATTATTCGTTTCGGAAGTTGTCCAAGTATTACATTATCTATTAGCCACAACATTGCTATGGATCGTGAATGTTTTAACCTCGACACTTGTGAGCAAATATTTGGCTGTAACTTTACTCAACATTCTTGCGTGTGCGAGCAATAATCCTTATTTTCGCTCTTCACACTAGCAAATTCGCATTCAGTATATGAATTTTCAACGTCGAACCTTTACTATCCATAAGACAGAACAAATCTTTCGAACGGACGAGTCTCAAACGTACCTTTACGCCGTTAATTAAAAATTTGACTTGATTGAAGGCATCACAATGGAGATGATTTATAAGATCTAGCGCTTGTCTGCCGCGAATGTATTGCGCGCGTCTCACAAGAGCGAAATTTGGTGTTTTTAATTCTACCGGTTTGTCCAGTGCTCCGGGTGAATCCCATAGACCCGATGTTGAGAAGTTTTTGCGAGTGAAGAAAAATTTAACAATGTCTCGATGATGCGCGATACACGTAAGCGTTGTTTGGCGACGATACGAGTTTTTACTTAAAATACACGTTGATCTAATTGAAGATGGAATGAAGCAGATGATTTACAGAGCCTGTGGTGGCGGTTGAGGCTTTGGTAGTGCTCGTTCCTGCGGTATGAACCGCGGAATCGCCCGATGTTTCTATGCGTACGCGAAAACTTAACATGGTGTGCGTGAGATCTAAATATTCTTTTCCATAATCCGGGATGATGAATTTTATTGGAGAATCGTTCGAGAGCGAAGTGACGGGTTTGTAATAAATCTATTGCAAATTCTCGATACTAATTTGTATAGGTAGCAAAGAGAAGAGATCGAGCTTGCTTTTGAAACACTCGCTCGAATGGGTATAAAGAAAAAATATACTTATACTATTTATACATACTTATTTAACGTAAACCTTTCTTTATCTCCACTGTAATTTTCATTGTCAGATATGATTAAAATTGTCTGTTTAAGAAAATATGTCGGACACAGTGTGCTTTTTACTGGTTTTACGCTGTTTTGCGGCTGTCTTTTTACCATCGTGCGGTGATTTTTCCTTTTTTTATTTCTCACTATTTTTGAATTTGTTTTTTTTTCTTCCGTGCGTCTTTCCGAGCTTCGTCAAACTTTTGTTACTAGTCGTTTACGTAATGTCGCGGATTTAGTGATACGCGTGTTGAGCCCATCAAAAGGAAATTGAGCTATATGCATTTTCGCATCCGCCTTATATCCCAAACTTTTCATCTGACTAGATATTTTTTCCTTAATTTTTCTCTTAAGATTCTCTTCGCGATTTTTCAAAACGGTATTTGGCCGCTACCTTAAAAGGCATATTGTTTTCAATATCTTCGATTATATTAACACGGGTGCATAAAGCTTCTTTCCCCATATCGCTGGTTAGATAAGGCAGTATACGCCTGAACAATCCCCCGCAAAAACTACAGATACCGTGGCCTCATTGTTATGGCAACCCTGCGAAAACTCGAGGAATTTTACCGCCGCGACTACTGCCGTTTCGTAATTCATCGTGATACGTCGAATAATAATCTATTAATATTTAATTTTTTATCACAACCGCTAATTATTTTTATATTATCTAATCAATGCGTTTAAAGTGTAATGTCGCTGTCAATTTTCCAAATTCAAATGGTATACTCTGTCCTAGTTGATCTCTTATATCTATTTTGCGAAAACACGATTGACGTGGGAGATGCATTGAGCGTGTAAGAAATGCTTTATCTGAGTAGATGCAAACGCGTAATCATTTCCAACATCGACCGCAACTATTCGCAGAAGAGGTGATTGCGCATCACCGCTAATATAAGGTTCGCAAATGTCATAATAGACAGCTGTCGGGGATACCGCGCAACACAGTAGTAGGTTCGTCGGCTATTATCGCATGATCGCGCGGAAGTATGTAAAAAGGTGACGAAAAAATTTCAACATCGTTATAGATCCACGAAGGTAAAACATTGTTTGTAGCGCTATTATTTTTAATTTTATCATCTTGATCCTCTGTATTAAACTGCATATTAAACCTGGTTTCATTATAGAACCATAACGGCAAACGATCCACATTGAGCTTATTGTGCGCATCAAATCCGAGTATTCGGCAAAGTTTGTCGGAAAAATTTATATAATAAATCATATTATATTTTGCAAGGAAATATGTCGCAGGAAATTTTCATAGTAATTTTACAACCTGAGAGTAGTAGCAAATTGCAAACGATATGTGAACATGCTGATATGTGAATTAGCTAAGAAATTCATAGTTTCTATAAGATGGTGCACATTTGAATAAATACAACACGGTATTTCAGTTTTTACAGCCTCAATTTTCTTTTTTGAGTATTCTAACGAGAATTCTTCAAAATCAATGAATCTTATTATTTCCTCACCGAATCGTATATGAAGAAAACTAGTCGGAAACTAAATCTCCGTAAGTGTTACTTCCCAACGACCGTACAAATCTATGCGCTGAGGTAATTTGGTGGTAAAACACGTGATTTTATTCTCCGGAAGAAAATGCATGCTACTATTACTAGGGAGAATTATGTAAAATTCCTCTTCCCTCATTTTTGATTCAAAAATTTTAAGCTCGAAGCAAGTATCCAAGAGTCGAATTTTGAAGGATATCTTTGCTAACTAACTAGTGATAATTTAGTAAACTACTATACACTATTATTACCGCGTCCTTTACTTTTTATCACGCGATCGACGATAAATTCTTCCCCTTCTTCTTTAATAACTGGTGCTAATTCTTGTTTGTAAAAAAACCCATCTATAACTTCGCCCGCTAAATTATTTAGTTCGTATTCGTGCGGTTTTCTCCATTCGAGAACACGATGAATTCGAAATATTTCTTCGCTTCACTTTGCCTCATATTCTTTCTCAAAGGCTTCTTTTGCTCTACTGATCCGCTCTATTGATACAAAATCGCCCGCGTTATATTTACCTATATTTTGTCTACGTCCGCAATTTTTTTTTTGCTCGCCGTCATTCCATCAATAATTCATATTTTTACGCGCGACACGTGCATTTTTCCGCGTAATGATTGCAGACTGCATTTTAATATTTAAAAGTGGAATGATACGTGTGATTGTAAGCGCGAACGATATCCTGCAAAACATCGATGTAACGCGTAAATTTTTATGCGTGATTTTTATGCGTAAAATAACGCCACAACCATTTCTTGAGCGTTCTATTAAATCGTTCCACTATAGCTGCTTTGATATCGGAATTACGTGTTACGTAAAAACGAATATCTTTTTCTTTTAAAAAATTTTGCATAACATGCAATAAATTCTTTACCTCTGTCGGTCTGCAGGTATACGGGTAAACGATTGTTGTTTCTCGAGAATATGAGTTAAAGGCTTTTACTACACAGGTACCTGTTTTATCATGTAAAGGTTTTACCCAAACAAATTTACTAACCATCAATAAATATGAATAGTCGTCATTGTAGCTTTTATCGATCAAATCAGCCTCCCATATGTCATCGATATTTGTCACGTTATAATGAAAATTTTCGGCATACCGGACGACGCAGCTTGTACGCATCTTGTGATTTAAGTCAGTCGATGACTTCGTTAGGCGTGAAATTCGGTTTAGCAGCTCGCGACAAATTGGCCGTGAATATCCAGCATAATGCGAGGGATTGTAATAGAATTTTTCGAGTTCCATCATTCAAGTTTGCTCCAGTCAAGTAAACTTTCCTCTTCTTTGTCGGTGACAGTTCTACGTAAACCTGTTAATGTTTTGTCGCCGTCGTTCTCGTCGGCCGATATAAGCATCGTATCCTCTTCGGTTTCGCTAGATTCGTACACCTTACTTTGAGCGCGCGGATGAAGTTTTCGGAGTGGAATTTCTACGTGTCCGTACCGAATTATTATTAACATTTTCCGTATTTGATATTTCCATATTTTTTTTTGCTGGATTGTCAGGTGGTATAACGAACGATATTTCCGGTTGCATATGCTGCATTTTCTCGAGATTTTCCGTAGAAATCAAAACCATTTTTTTAGCTCTTTCCATTATTCAAAGTTCTAATGTTAATATTTTTCTTTTTTATTTTTTCCCAGAAAAGACACGTATAAACAGGATTGTATTTTTCTTTTTAGTCACCAATAATCCGGGACAATACAGCACCAAGTATAGAATAAGATAAAGTAAAAACCCGCCTCATTGTACTAACAATTTTCTTTTAACCTTCCAATTACCCTCTTTTGTTGCAACTTGTCGTTGAATCGTTTTATGTTTGGCTAAGTGCTTTTTATCGCTACATCGAAGCGATAAATTTCACTTGAACGCATTGAATATGTATTCTTGAATACACTTTACGAGATTATTATCGGTCGTACGTAAGAATGCCGTTCTTTGATTTTTTTCAAATGATACAAAGTTCTCAAAAGATATAAGTTTTTTTCACCGATAGAGCGTCTAGTATTCTTTATTGCTTTATCCGATGTCAAAGACGTCGAATTTTTATTATTCTCATTTTTTTTCAACATTACGTTGCAATTACATGACTGACAAGTTGCGAACGCGTATATTATCCTTTATACACTCCCACTTCTATTGTTCGATCTACGCAAAATGTAAGCGTAATGCAGAGTATCGTCGGGAAAGATATACGTGCGAAAGCGATATTCGTCTGGAGTCGATTATTTCAAATCGAGCAATAAATACCCGTGAAGTCTCGATTTAGCGTCGTAGTACGCTTCATCCATAAATTTTGATCATAGGAATATAGTTCGCGTGCTAGATGGCAAATTTGTGCACGATCGCATGGATTTTTAAAAACTACTATGTAATTCGCCTTCAGAGATATGTCACGTTGTCCGCGTCCTTGATGAAAGAGATTTTGCGAGATGAGTATAACACTGAGATTTTTGTGATTTCCTTTGGTAAACAGATCTACGATAGCGTCGCACGACGATGATTCCCTCATAAGATCGTCAATTATTATTAATTTTGGCAAGAGCGGATCGTTGGAATAATCTTCGGACGCAATAACTTTTCGCGAAAATCGATTATATTTTTCTCCAATTTTATCAAAGCATTATTAACGTAACCCGTTTTTCGTGCTCTTTTCTCTTTCTTTTCTTTTTCACTTGTGGCGTATTGTAAACGCTGATACGCATCTTCCCACTCTGCATAATAAAATAAAATTCTCTCGAATCTAACATCCGACATGGCGGATAAGTATTAAAGAAATGAAAATTTTTACGAAAATTGTTTTTCCACATTCCGTACGTCCGCAGATGATCGACGTCCATAAATGTTTCCACCGTACTTCATTTTGCGAAATGTATGATTTGACATTTGCGTACGCTTTCATAAATATAAAAAAGTAGATATGATATGATATTTAATAATGTAAAAAATATGCACATTCGAATATTACTTTAATATTGCTCTTTTATGTGAGGAATAATAAGATTATTCACACTCCGGGGACCCACCGCGGCGGCTGCATGCTCGCACTAGCGTTTCCGGTCCGCGTACGAGCGAAAAGTGTAGCGGCCAATTAGCTGATAAGCAGCCGCGAAAATGACGTAAGCGTATTCGCGGAGGTGAGCTCGCACTAGCATTTTTCGAGCACCGCGGCTTACTAGCTTATATGCTCTGTGCATGTTTACATTGTTAGAAGTGATGTGTGAATATTATGCACTTTAGGGTGATGTGTGATGTGTGTCCGCTATTTCAAGCTATCTATACGTGTGTTAATTTTTCACACATAAATACGTGTTTGATTATATTGGCGTGTGTTATTTTTTACACGGTTAAAAGCGTGTAACTTAGTTATGTATGTAATTTTTAATGCAGCTATAAATGCGTGAAAAAAGAATCACAGCTGTGCTGCAGGAGTGGGAGAGGCTGTAATTGAAAAAATAACAATCATATCAGTTCAATAACATGTACTTGACCATTTTCAGTACAAAATATATAGATATATGGGCTATAGGAATAAAGAGAACATTGAAATATATGAAGTAAATAAAATAAATAAAATAAAAAACTTAACTTTAAAATAAAATAAAGATTTTTGGCATACAACAAAGTGTGTGATATCATTATAAACAAATAGGAAATGTTTAAATAAAATAAATGTCCCCTATATTATCTTTGACTTGTACACAATAAAATGTATAATATTAAAATAAAAAATTATTTCTAAATAAAATAAATATCTGCTTTATCGTTTATTGGCGTACAATTGGCGTGTAATATTATCAAAATAAAAAATAGAAAATGTCTTTTAAATCAAAGTATTGTGTATCAAAGTGTTATATATCATTAAACTAGTAGAGATTAACTGACTTTTAACAAGGTTTTTTGCATTCTATGAAGTATTTACTTTTATTCTGTATTGTTATGTGTGAAATGCGATTTATACTCTTAAACGGTATCATTATTAAGAATTATTGTATGTAAGATAAAGTGTTACATCAAAATTATGTAACAGAAAGAAAAAAAATTAAATCTCAGGTATTTCGAGAAAATACATCACCGTCAAAATATAGAAAATCATTAAAAGTATATCAGATATTGCTGAAGAAAAATTTAACTTGTTTTAAATTGAGTTAAGTTTTTTAAGAAATGTGCAAAATTTAGTTGAGTCTTAGATTTAGGAACACTCATAATTTCAAAATCAATTAAATACAAAAAATTAATGTACGACTTGGGATACATGATACTACACACATAGTACATGCCCATGAGGCAACGAATACATAATGTAACGGTTAGATCGTCCACAGCCATCTCTACTTCTTTGTCCGCAACAATAAATGCCTGAGAGTCTGGAGCCATCTAAAAAAATAACTAGGCAAGGAGATTCATTTTCCTCAGTTTTGAGGACATCAGATGATTCGTAAACCTGAAACAGAGATACAGCAATGTCGCCACATATCTAAGATCAGAGATTAAACTTGAATTTTATTTAGTGTACAACATATACAGAAATTTTACATACCTTACATGTAATGATAACTTTGAATGAGCTATAGGCCTTGTTAGGAGTCAATGCATTTTCAGCTTTCATTAACAAGGAAACTTTCTCTGACTCAGTAGTTGCATTCTCCACCTTGAAAAGTTTACTGAGTTTCTCCAACAGAACATCAAGATTTTGGATAGCACTACTTTTCCAGATTCCAAGTAGATAAAAATCATATTGTAGCTGTAAACATAATAAAACACAAAATTTAAATCTTAAGAAGACATCTTACTCGCTTTATTGAACTGTTCGACATGTATTGAGTCATTATATATCCTGTTTTCATATACCAACTCAGAGGTTTTCAATTAAGGAAACTGATACGATGATCCAAAATAGTAAAACATCAAGCATTAATTGCCTTATTTACTATCCAATCTCTGTGCAGTTTTATTATTTTTGATCAACATTTTCATGTGTTGCAGATTTGTTGTACAGGGTTTGGTTTCTTTTAATTTTGACATAAGTTTCTAAGTCTGTTTTATTATTTCTGACCATATTTGAGTCAGAAGAACTATAAACATTAACACATCACTCAATAAGTCTCCGTCTAACTAAGAAAAACAAATTTTTTTTTTAAATTCCACTTTATTCATCAACATACTCTCCTTCAAGAGTGATACATTCATTCCAACGCTCCTCTAACTTTTTGATGCCTTTTATGTAAAACGATTTGTCTTTGCTCTCAAAATAAGCCTCAGTTTCGATAATCACTTCTTCATTTGAGCCAAATTTCTTTTCCTGGAGCATCTTTTTTATGTCTGCAAAAAGCCAGTAGTTGCTGGGGGCCAAATCTGGAGAGTACAGTGGGTGGGGAAGCAATTCAAAGCGTAATTCATCCAATTTAACCATTGTTTTCATCGATTTGTGAGCAAACGCGGCAAACATACAAAACTGGGGTCATTAAAACGACTGTAACCTCTAAACTAACGATCAGAATGCCATAAAATTTTGACACGTATTGTTTGAAGGTTAGTACTACCCGGAAATCACGTGGGTCTGTCAACAATGTTGCCATATGTGTCAGACCAGGGACTTATTGAATGATGTGCTACATCTGATATATTATCAAAATTTATATATCTCTGTTGTTACAGAATATTCTATTAAAATAAAATACATTATACCTGATTGATAAAGTGTCAGATGAAGAAGACAAAGCACACATTTGTACAGATGTTTTTTGAGTTTTTTTTGCAATACTAAATTTATCTGACAAGACGTTTTTCTTTAAAAAAGCTCGCCTATTTTGAATACAATTACTCAGTATTGTCTTGAATGATCCCTAAAAAACTTTTAAACATTATTTTAAAAAATTTTAAAAATTATTTTAAATTAATCTATGAGAAACTTAAATTCACTATATACTTGTAAAACACACATATACTTGTGTCAAAATTTTAATATTTTCACAATTTAAAAATAATAGTTTATTACTTACATAATATGTCATAGAATTTACATCTTTTAAAACAAGATATTCTGAGCACATGGCCATACTTAATTTAGTATAATCATTTGAAGTTTACTATTGGTCAAACTCAGCAGATTAGTGGCACATATAGGTACCAACTCTTTAATGTGATTCAAAAGATTGCTGCATGATTTTAAACTTTCCAGTAATACTGAGAGTGGTAATGCAATTGATGAATATTTCTAGTTACAAAAAAATAGTTAAGTCAATCTTTAAACAATTACTAATCAGATATAACACATATAGCAAAAAGGTAATCTCAATCATAGTAATTACTTAGGTAATCTCAGAAAACTTTGCTTTCGACGTTTCTGCAGTCACTTCTGGAAACTGTATAGTAGCAATATCTGCTTTGCTATTGCTTTCATTTACAGTTATTGTTGAAGCGTTATTAATGTTTTTAGTAGCTTCACTGACATCAGAATAATCATCACCGACCATCAGAATCCAGGATTTTCTCCTTTGACGCTTCACATAAGTCAATAACCGGTAGGTGAAGGAATTCGACCGGGGTGAAAACAATAATCACTATTGACTTATCTTTAATTATATCATCTTCAATGTTGATAGATTGTGAACACAATTCTAGATCGATATGTCGAAAAATCAAGGTGCTGTTTTCCATTCTATTTTGTAAATCTTTGTCGGTTTTACTAGCGTTAAGCAAAGCATTTTTCAGATATAGATACATTGAATTTTGCCGGTTGTGCTTCGAAAATCTTTTCCCCAACTTTTTCTTTTTTTCTGGCAAATTCACAAAAAATCACCCTTTTTATTTTTTTAATGACACAATATTTAATACAATAATTATTTGATCGAGATTCACAACGTATATACTGGCTTACTATGGGTGCATTCCGTTTCATGCATGAATTGCATGAAACACAGCGCATTGTATGCGCGCATTGGCTCGGTCCGTTTTTCCTATCACTTTTAATGCGCATAGAGAAACGGAACAGATTCATGCGTTTGTAAATAGACATGGCAGAAATGTTGGCTGATGATGATGTGTTCTCTGTAGTATCTTCTGTTATCATATGCAGCCAAGTTGATGGTGATGAAGAAGATGATAGTGATAAAATAATCTCTTCATTATGTAGCAGCAGTGAACAGGATTATTACATTACTGTTTTTTTAAGAAATCTTGAAATTTAAGATTAAGATTAAAACTTCTTGCAATATTAATACTTACCGCCGCTTACTGCCGCCTGGAATTCAATATCAGATACGTCGAATGTCCATAATTCATCATTCACATATATTTGTAGCTGCTTCATTGTTACAAATTTTGTAATTACAAATTCCTATAATTGTGTATTAACTCTTTTTCCCGCCTAAAATAACTCCGCGCAGACAACGCATGGACTACACCACCTCGGGAGCTGAGGCAGTTCATGCGCTCTCATGCGCTGTGGTGTCATGGCGCGGCGTTGTGGTGGGAGATATTCTCATGCGCGCATGAACGGCGGATGAGTTGAAACGGAACGATTTTATGCGTTCGTATGCGCATCATGCGTGAAACGGAATGCACCCTATTGCAGCAACTAACAAGTCAGAACATGTTTGGCGAGACTGCAGGACGCAGGACTAGCTCGCGCGCACGCGCGGCGCCGCAAGCATGCAACAGTTGGCGCGAGCACACATATATATATATTTAGCGTATATATTTTTCCGAAATAAGTGGTATTGTAACTCCTTTATAAAAAACATATAGGAAATGTTTGTAAGAAATTGGATAAAAGTTTTTATCAATAAAATAATACGAATTATAAATGCTATTAATATTTATTAATTACGTCTGCAGCTATTTTATTATATAAAAAAACTAAAATGCTTATATGGATTGTCAGAAGCTATGTTGTCTGTATATACAAGTCTGACAATAGTCACGTGTTCAGCATGTCATGGGAACCGAATTGACGGAAAAATCGAATGATATAAATGACCGGACGAATAGAGCCTTGTATAATTAAAACCTGAAAATTCTAAATTTATCCAAATAATAAATTGCGTTTTTTAATATTGTGATAAACAGTAATATTATTTGGGCACATCACTTTATGTAAATAAAATTTTAGATAGGACATACTAATTAATATGATGCAAATAATAATCTATATAATTATAATAATAACTTATATTATATATTAGTTGCATAGTTGATTAAATGTGTGACTGATCAGTGTGTAACTAATAAGTGTGTTAGATGTATTCAGTATGTAATTTTTTCAAATATGTGTTATATTAATATGTTTAGAAACATTACACATGTATGAATAATAAGGTGCTTGACTTTTTCGTGCACTGCTATATGTTTAACTAAATTTACATCTTAAAATGTGTGCTTCTCACACATTTTTTATAGTATTTACGCGTACTTTGATATGCAAATGCGTAATGTTTGAAAAATTACATATAATGTTTGAAAAATCAAGCATCATACATGTGTGGCGTAATATTTACACATGTGTGACAGGTCCACTTCTAACAGTGTATGCTAAAAATAAGATGTTTGTCTAACGCACGGTTATAATACAATATTACAATGCGATAAAATTTTTTCTGTTAATAGTAAAGAAGTGAGGAAGAGAGGTGGTTAATAGGAAAGAAGTGGGGTAAAAGAAAAATGTATTGCGCCTTTTTTTAAGATTAAAAATGTTCTATTTATTAAAAATAAAATTTTTCTTTTTTATAAAATTAACAATTGTGCTTTAGTAAAATTATACGTACAATTTCATTAAAGTGCGAAAATAGTTCTAGCAAAAGTAATTCTTCGAATACAATATTAAAATATACGTCTAAAAATACTAAATTATTTATTTGTGTTCGCACATTGCGTTTGATTTCTTGCAAATTACTTTTAACTGTAAGCATGATTTCGCAATCTATATAAAACGAGGGAAGTTTTAATTCTATTTCGTTAATCAGGTATTTGGAGCACACATTGACGATGTCGGTAATGGAAATTAGCTGTGCCAAATGAGCATCTAAACATCTTGCAGGCCGACGAAGGTGACTTTCTGCATTACAATGACGACGTTGTACGTTTTTCGCTTCTTCAACGGTAATTACTCCTTTGTCTCGTTATTATTCGCTGGTTGTTCTACATTTTCCTTATAGCTCACTATCACTGCCCTTGTTCCGTAAGCGGTGGTGAAGCCGATGGAAATATTGTTAATAATAATCGGACTTGGTTTGGATTTTTGATTCTCACACAAATACTGCTTCATCTGCTCCATGCTGATTTGAAATTGCTGCCAGGTGTCGATGTCGAGACATATTCCATCTGCATAATTACCTATTAATTTAACAATCGGCACAAAGTAATTTTCGCTCGTCGCCTGCAATCCTACGTGAATCTTTTTAATGGGAGAAAAATATGCAACTAAATAATTGAAAAACAATAATTCTACATGTTCAAACTTGTTCAGCAAGCTAAAAGTTACACGAAAAAATATCTAGAAACTTCTAAAAATTAGATATGTTACAAAGAAAAATTTTTCTAAATATCTTATTACAGTTGCAATAAATTATAAAACATAAATAAAAATTTATCACTCATGAAATAAATTTTTATTTTATATAACTTTGTTTTTTCTACGAAAATATAAAAAAAGTTTTTGTGACAAAGCCATTACTGTAGCAACAATATAACAAAAATGCCTGAACAATAAAATTAAAATAAATAAATAATACCTATGAATAACGTAATTAAAAAAACATATCTTTGTTCATATCTTTTTTCTAAAAAAAAAATGCGATTTTCAATGATTTTTTCTGAAAGCTATTCTATGGGAGAAAGACAGAAGTCTTTCAATCTCTCATGGGCGTTTCTTTTTCCGAAAAAAAGGGGATATACGTATAAATAAATTCTTTGGGTAGAAAAAATTATTTCCGAGTTCTCTCTAAAGTTTGAAGCAGCGTATATTGCTGTGCAAAAAGCGCCATCGTGTATTATGAAAAGATATATCGCAAGAGTGCGATTCTAAAAATGTCGGAGCTTAAAAATATATTACGCAAGTGCACAATTATAGGAACAAATTTGTCACCCACGATAAACAGTGAACGATATTCCTCATTGTCAGATGAATCGTCGGAAATTTATTATGCGGTTTTCCGATCTTTTGCGTGCGCCTGTTTGGACACTGTACTAGCAGCATTGTACAAATTAGATTATTTTAATGATTTCGACGAACTGCTACATATCGCGGGTGAAGTAGTGGAAATGCGCGAGGAATTTAATCATGAGGAGAAGGATGTAGGAGGGCTTCCTACTAGTGCAGCATCGCTGCATCGGAAATTTAACAGGTAAGCAAAATGTTTTTATTACTTACTATAGTACAATTATATTGTAATCGAATATATGAGATGATGATAACATTTTCAAATTTATCATAATTTATAAATCGGAACACTCAAGCGAGTACAAGTGCACAAAAGGCGCTCAGGCACAGAAACGTAAGGCTAAAGAAGAGTTCAAAACGGAGTTTTCGTGTGTTATTTAAAAAATAAAATATTAATTTTCAAAGACGTTTTAACAAGAATTATTCCAAAATTTAAAAAAAAAACAAAAATAATTTAGGTATAATTTTTATTTTATTTATAATTAATTATTTCTTTTGCTTCGACAGTGCAGAGAGGCGGTGATAGGCGAAAAAAAACCGCAGAACATGTGACACAGGCTCAAAATAATGAGAAAAGAAGCGAAGAAATCGAATCAGAAAATCATGTCGCTAATCCTTCGCCGGTGATGGAGGAGGCTGAAGAGGAGGAGGAAGAAGAGATTCCGCACCAACGATAACAGCAACTTCAGGTTGGCAATAATTTTAGCAACATAGATTTATTAGGAAAATACGCGGCAATTTAAGAGATTCGATATAAAAAAAAAAAAACTTAACACTCTCTCATTCTGTCACTCACTCACTCACAGCGTAGCAAATCTTCATGCTACGTATTATTAACTGCTGCACGATTATTATTAATAGCGACGGACCGC
>JBCAUJ010000046.1:1411023-1437093 GCA_038406275.1 Cataglyphis albicans
GCCTTTCGCGATATCTCGCTATAGTCGGAAGGCGTATTAAAAAATACTTTAATTTAATAATAATTTGGTTATAGCTAATTGGGCTATAACAATATCATAAACGTGAGATTTAATTAGATTTAATAAAATTGGTTAGATTTTTCCGATCACTGGATACTTTTTTCGTGGCGGCCATTTTTATCACCTTTACTGAGAACTGGTTGAACACTGGTCACAACAACGATGAATACTTATACCGAAGCCGAAATAAAGATTTCGTACGAGCAAACTCAAATGAATAAAGATCCATGTTTTCTCGCGTTGCTTATATACTAAAATATAAGGAAAAGTATGGGAGGAAAATATGCAACTGAATAATTAAAAAACCATTCTACATGTTCAAACTTGTTCAAACTTGTTCAGCAAACTAAAAGTTACACGAAAAATACCTTGAAACTTCTAGAAATTAGATACGTTACAAGGAAAAATTTTTTTAAAGGTTGTAAAGTAATACTAGTAGTAGGTCTGCAGTTGTAATAAATTATAAAACGTAAGTAAAAATTTATCACCTGTAGAATAAATTTTTATATTGTAAAAAATTTTTTATTTTATATAATTTTGTTTCTTCTACGAAAATATAAAAAAGCTTTGTGACAAAGCCATTCCTGAAGCAACAGTATAACAAAAATGCCTGTACAAAAAAAAAAAATTAAAATAAATAAATAACACCTGTGAATAACGTAATTGAAAAAAATATCCTTGTTCATATCCTTTTTTCAATGAAAATGCAATTTTTCAATGCTTTTTGATTTTTCTGAGCTATTCTATGGGAGAAAGAGAGAGATCTTTTAACCTTTCATGGGCGTTTCTTTTTTCGAAAAAGAGGGGATATGCGTAAATAAATTCTTTGAGACAGGGTAGAAAAAATTATTTCCGAGTTCTCCAACGTTTGAATCTGCGTGTATTGCTGTGCAAAAAGCGCCATTGTATATTATTCGCGAAAAGATATATTGCAAGAGTGCGATTCTAAAAATGTCGGGACTTCAAAATATATTACGCAAATGTATAATTATAGAAGAAAATTTGTCGCCCACGATAAACAGGGAACGATATTTATTCTCATTATCGGATGAATCGTCGGAAATTAATTACGTTTTCCGATCTTTTGCGGCTGTTCGGACACTGTACTAGCAGCATACAAATTAGGTTATTTTAATTATTTCGACGAACTGTTACATATCGCGGGTGAAATAATGGAAATGCGCGAGGCGTTTAACCATGAGGAGGAGAAGGAAATGCAACTAAATAATTAAAAACCATTCTACATGTTCAAACTTGTTCAAACTTGTTCAGCAAGCTAAAAGTTACACGAAAAAATACCTTGAAGAAATTAGATACGTTACAAAGAAAAATTTTTTTAAAGATCGTAAAGTAATACTAGTAGTAGGTCTACAGTTGTAATAAATTATAAAACGTAAATAAAAATTTATCACCTGTAAAATAAATTTTTATATCGTAAAAAAATTTTTATTTTATATAACTTTGTTTCTTCTAGAAACAAAGTTATATAAAATAAAATGCTAGAAGGCTTATAAGCTTCCTGCTAATGCAGCATCGTGGAAATCATTAACAGGTAAGCAAAATGTTTTTATTACTTATTATAGTACAATTATAATGTAATCGAATATATGAATATATGATGATATATCGAATATATGATGATAAAATTTTTAAATTTATCATAATTTATAGATCGGACACTCAAGCGAATACAAGCGCACAAAAGATTCCTGCTCAGAAACATAAGGCAGAAGAAAACCTCGAAATGGAGCCTTTGTAAGTTATTTAAAAAATAAAATATTAATTTTCAAAGACGTTTTAACAAGAATAATCACAAAATTTTAAGAAAAACAAAAATAATTTAGGTATAATTTTTATTTTATTTATAATTAATTATTTCTTTTGCTTCGACAGTGCAGAGAAGCGGTGGTACTCCAAAGAAAAAAGTACCGGCCGCAGAACATGTGACGCAGACTCAAAATAATGAGGAAAGAAGCGAAGAAATCGAATCGGAAAATCGCTAAAGCCTTCGCCGGTGACGGAGGAGGCTGAAGAGGAGGAAAAAAAGGAGATATCGCACCAATGACAACAGCAACAACAAGTTGGCAATAATTTTAGCAACATCAATTTATTAGCGGAAAATACGCGGCATATTAGGAGATTCGGTATAATGAGAAGAGAAGCGGATTTTGCTATACGATCGTTACACGGCGATACAAATATTTATAAAGCATTAGAAAATGCATTTTGCAAAATTCACGCGTATGTGCTAAATACATGTCAACAAGGCGAGTAGGGCTATTCTTTCATTCGCCAAATTTAGCTCATGGACCGCGGGTATATCGTTTCGCCCTGCGCGTGACTTAACATACGATGATATTTGGAAAGTTGTAAGTTCGGTAGCGCAGACTGCCGGGGGTCTCGATATCGCGGAACATTTCGATATTCGCGTTTTTAATGTCTCGGTTTCTTTAGGTCGTGATCGCGTTAAATTAACTCACGAGGATATTGCAAAGCGCTCGATAATAACAATTAATAATTCTGACAATTTATGCTTTCCGCGTTCATTAGTAGCTCGGGTTTATTGTGAACACGATAATTTACGCATGGGTAAATTGCAAGAAAAAGGGAGTAATATAAGGCATCCACATTCTCCGCTTCAGCGCGAGCTAGCAATACAATTAGTTAGGAATGCCGGTGTTACGATAATTGAAGACGGTTGCGGAATTGCAGAAATCGAGCGCTTTCAACGCTATCTTACAATTGATAACATCGTGATTGTAGTTTATAATTTCGCTATTTTCGGTCGTGGTGCAAAACCAATGTACGACAAAATCGCGACACTCACTTCTCTCGATCGTGAACCCGCGCTACGTCTAAATATAATGGATATAATAGATAAATAATTTTTCATATTCTATTTTTATCGACTCTCGCACTTTTATCGCTGTATATAATAACTTAGTAACGAATTCATATATTTTCTGTTCATTAAGAGTTAACATCTTTTCGTAAATGTTATAAATATTATATATTTAAATGTAAATAATTTGTACAGAACATTGTATTTCTGCAGCATATATAAAAATCTTATTAATTTTAAATTGATGTTATTATTGATTGTTATTAATTTTAAACTGAAAACATGTAATTTTTTCCTTTTCTCTTCTTCCTTCTTTCCTTCCTAGCCTCTGTGATATCATAGCGCTTTAAATCTCCGGGAGTCTATCGTCTTCAACGATGACGTCACTATGCACGTCTACCTGCGTTGCATGCCTCGACCGACAGGACAGTCGTGTCCGAAAATGAACACTTGTATTTCGTCCGTATATCTTGATATCAGATAAGTCTACACTAGCCGATTTTTCTTTTTTCAGCAAGAGTAGGAGAGAGTGGGCGACACATGTGTTGCAGCACGATTTTTTGTAAGGGTGGTTGAAGGGGAGAGATGCCATATGTCGCAAGATATCTTTTCCACAAAAGGTTAGAGGAGGGGGATGCAATGGGACAACTCTTCGACGGTCGCTATTTTACCGACGTTGACATGTCGGACATCTTGTCGACTTTCCCTCTCGCACTATTTTCTGTCTTTTTTCCAGTTTGTCGGAACCAATCATGCAGCCGGCCACTATAGGAAACTAATCGGAGCGCTCGGCCCCTGGGCCAGAGAGACCTATTCCTCTCCATAAATACCCCATCTAACTCTCACTCTTGTAAGATTTCAGTTTGCCCACCACACTAAGACCCGGACCAAAAAAGCGAAGGATCCAGGTTCAAGCTCGAGTATTTCTACCAGCTCGGTAAAAAATAAAAAATTAAAAAAATTAAAATTAAAAAATTGCTTGTAGAGTCCCCATTCTTTTTTCTTCAGGTACCAGTGCAAAGGGCCCGGGCTCACAGCGGGGGCTAGTGCCAAGGAGGAGAAGTGGGGACATTACCATATGGCCCCTATACTACTCGCATGTGAGTATGCTAATAATAAACGAATTACTGGCTGTTGCTCATATGGCGCGGTTGTGTTATTATTTGCAAGGTTCACATGTAAGGTTCTTATCTAAAAATTTTAAATCAAAAATACTCAACAATATATTTCAACTATTCAAGATAATTGCATTCCAATAATAAAAGATGATGATAGCGATGAAGATTGAGAAAATTAATTTTATAATGAATATAGGAAGAAAGAGAGAAGGAGAGAGAGAGAGAGAGAGAGAGAGAGAGAGAGAGAGAGAGTAATGTCAATATAAATATATGGCGAAAGGACTCATAAAAATGAAGCACCCCTATTTATGAGAGATGGTAAGGAGCTTAAAAATGTACTACAAACATATTTCCTCGCGGTAAACTCTGAAAATTATATTATTTTTAGATTAAATATAGATAATCCTTAATATAAATATTGTTAATAATACATTAAAATTATATAATTTCTTTATAATTATTGAGATTTTTTACAGAAAATAGAACTGTTTATATTGTCTAATTCAGATAATTTCATAATAATTTTTACTGAAATATAAAAATACACTTAAATATTCATTTTAATAATGAATAAATACATAATTCAATCAAAAATATTTTCACCCGTTTTGGAAAACTAATAATGCATTAGGAACAGATGCTGTGCGATGCGATATTTTGATCTATATATATAAAAAAATATGTAAGAATAAGGAATTCAAAGATGTTTTTATGAAAATATGGTAGATGTCATTCAAAAATATCATCTTAAAAAATAAAAAAGAATCCATGAATTTTGTTTACTTGTTTCTTTCAGTCAGAAAAATTTCTTCAATTCTTTTAAACAATTGTTTTATTAATATTTACAGCATATTTTTTTTTCATCAAAATCAGTTGTCATTTGAAAAAAAAAATTATTTTTTAATTTTATTTTCCTTCTCAATATTTAATACAAAAGTGCTATTTCGAGATTACTATTTAAATATTTTATACTACATGGATATCAACTTATGACACTAATTTGGGTCTGATATATGCAGGGATTGATTTGCCTTATCTGGCTAAATCCTTTCTAGAAAAAATTAATATGTGCATATAATTGTTGATAAGCATTGAACTAGCGAAATCATTAAATTTTTTTACTTTTATGCTTTTTTGTTAAGTGGATGTTATATGCTTATATTTTTATGGCAATGTCAGATTTTATTTGTAGCCGCATTTGTATCTTTTATTCTGTTTGTTCATTTTCTTTATTCAGCACTTTCCAGTAATGTTTTTTTTATAAACTATTTAAAACTTCTATTTCAACTATTTCAACTATTCTCTAAAGACAAAATTAATTTTTAATTTTATTTATTTTTACATAAATCTTTGTTATTCCTTTTCGTTTTTGATCTATTGATTTAAACTAATATAAAAAATTGGAAAAATATCTTAAAAATTATTATTATATAATATTATTTTTCAACATACCTGGAAGAGCGGTATATCGCGTGTTAGAAACTTAGGTAAGTTTACGTCAATCAACGAACGTAGAAGAAGAATAGCCTCATCTTCATTGGGATGCTTCAATTTCAAACTCTGTGCTGCAGAAAGAACAGTTTTGACGGCACGCATTCCATAGTCATAATGTGATTGCGTAGACAACTGTTCAGAACAGAGTTTGTATGTAGTGACAATTTTTGTAGAAAGTTCGCGAGCGAAGTCAAAGCCTGAAGAATATAAAAAAATCTCAGCGATCATGGCGTAGTCTGGTACCATCATGGCGACTGTGCGAAATAAGACTTTCAAATTGTCTGGCAATTCCGTACGCCCGGCGTAACCAGGATTCATTGTAATGCATATAAAAACAGCCGGATTCAATTTGAGTTCAGTGTCTTCAAAAACAAATGTCTCCAAACCGGCACGTACTGCCTATATATATACATATAATTATTATTTTTTATTAAATTATTTTTGAAATACATAATTCTTAATAAAGTACAATAATATAAATTATTTTATAGAAATTAAATTAATGATATAGAAAATATATATCGCGTATTATATGCAATTCAATTAAACTACAAACAAAATTTATTAAAAATTTCCACCCAACTCGTTTTTACAAAAAAGAATAAAATTGCATTATTTACAAAAACAATATAAAAATAATTGGAAATAAAAAAACTGTAAACATGTCAAATAAATAAAAATCGAAAAAAATGACAATAATTGTATTGCATGTTGATACGCATTTATTCGAATAATTAATAAAAAGCGAACAAATCCGCGCTTTTTGTTTTAGAGAGCGCCTCGCCCTTATTACTAATGTGCGTGTGTACGTGTGCGTGTATGCGTGTGCATGTGGGTGTGGCGCGCGTGCACGCAAAAATCCCAAAACAAAAAATCATAACTAAATATAAAATCAATAATTAACTATAATATTGTTACGTCCATCCCTATATTTCGTCTCTATGTATCGTTTTTGACAGTTTGCTGTATTTCTTAACACGTCGCTAAGGGAGTTATTGATTTATTACGGTGAACATCGTGTGCTTAGAGCCGCCATCTTTGTCTTGCGACAGATTTGTTTCCGTGGGGACGTATTTACGATTAAGGAGTTTATCTGTTCCGTGTTCTGTGTTATATTAAAGTTCTTTTTGTTATTTATAATAAGTGTTGTTATTTACGACGTAAAGTGTAAATGCCAGTTGTGTCGTACGCAATTCGATTATTCTCGAAGTCGTCCTGCGGACGCAACATTTTGAGAGCTCAGCCGAAATCAAACTGGACAACGAAACTTTGGGTTTGAAACACAGAACGAGCTATGGATGCATTAGAATGCAGCGAGTTTTGCCGACTGGAGTGTCAACACGAAAAAGATATCGTGCCGCGACTCCGCTCCGTACAGGACCGATTAGGGAAATTACGACAGCGTAAGCGGCGGCATCAGGATCAATTTTGGAAAGAATTACTCTACAATCTGCGTTACGAGAGATACAACGGCTTCGCGAAGAGTGACAGAAAGAGCGAGCTGAATTAGAAGCACAACTTCAGCAGCGAGATGAAATGCTCCGTGGATTTGAAAAAAAGATGCGCCAAATGGATAATATTCAGCTAAGTCATTCTAGTAATAGAGGTAGAGTGGGTAACTTTGAGGAGGCTGGGACGCGTGAATCAATTAACAGGGAGTTAAGCTATAAATTGAAACCAGATAGTTTTAATGGAACTGTTCCATTGAGAAAGTTCTTTCCACAATTTGAGTTGATCGCGCAAGCTAATCAGTGAAGTGACGCGACGAAAAGTGTAGCGTTAATTTCATATTTAAGAAGGAAAGTATGGGCGGTTTTAAAATGCATAAATGATATTGAAAGCTTCGATTATGCAGAGCTAAAATTAGAATTACGTTTTGGAGTGGGATAATGCTCTCAATCTTATTATTCGCGTTTACCAATAGAAAGCAGAAATCGGGAGAGGATGAGGCAATTTTGGGTTTCGATATTGAGCGTTTGACGCAATTAGCATATCCAGAATGCTTCCATCAAGTTCGTGATAAGATTGCTTGTTCGAAATTTGTCACTGTTCTTTCGGATAGATTCGTGGAAAGAACTCTACAGTTAGAAAGTTTCATCTCTTTGAAAATGGCCATTCAAAGAGCAATGGCAGTGAGGGTAATTCAAGAGAGTAATTCCGAAAAAAAAAGAATTTAATAGTAATAATAATTATTATAAAAATAATTATAAAGGACAGAGAATTAATAATTTTAATGTTAAAAAAAATATTTCGATTACAAAAATAAGAATAAGAAAAATGATAGAAGTTTTGAATGTTAGTGATTCGAGTCCTATTAAACAGGTTCCTCGTCGAATACCTTTGAAAATACGAGGGGAGTCGATAAAATCATCGAAGATATGAGATGTCAGGAAATTATAGAGGAGTCACAAAGTCCGTAAGTTTCGTCTGCCGTTATGGTTAGAAAGAAGGATCAATTAGATTCTGCGTTGATTATAGGAAATTAAATGCAATAATGGTAAAAGATTCCTATCCAATGCCTCAATTTAATGACATTCTTGATCAGTTAGATGGAAATTCGTGGTTCTCTTCTTTGGACCTTAAGAGTGGATATTGACAAGTGAAGATTCGCCAGGAGGACAAGGAAAAGACAGCATTCCCGCTTGAAAATGGTTTGTGGCAATTCACTGTCATATCTTTCGGATTATGTAATGCTCCCGCCACTTTTGAGCGATTAATGGAGAAAGTCTTACGGGGATTACTTTGTAATATTTGTTTAGTATATTTAGATAATGTTGTCATTTTTGTAAAAGTTTCGAAAATATACTAGAACGTTTAAGACAAATCTTCTTGCGATTACGCTCTACTAATTTAAAGTTGAATCCAAAGAAATGTTCTTTCTTTAAGCGAAAGATATAATATTTAGATCATGTAATTTCTCAGCAGGATATTACTAGACAACTGATTCTGAAAAGATTTCCAGTATTAAGTATTGGCCGGTTCCCCGCACCAAAAAGCAGGCCCGTAGTTTCTTAGGTTTTTGTTTCTACTACAGGAAATTTGTTAAAGGATTTTTGCTGATAGCGAAGACATTGTTCGTACTAACTGAAAATTTGACAAAATTTCTGTGGACTGAACAGTGCGAGGCAGTCGTTGTAGAATTGAAGAAACGTTTAGTGTCTTCTCCTATTTTATCTTTTCTAAAAGATAAGGGCCAATTTATTCTAGATACTGACGCGTCTAATTATGAAATCGGTGCGGTATTGTCTCAGGTTCAAGAGACAAGAGTAGAAAAGAGTAGAAAAGATTATAGCATATTATAGTCGTGTGTTAAATAAATCTGAGGGAAATTATGTTATGCGCCGGGAATTGTTAGCCATTATAGATTCATTAAAATCATTTCATCATTATTTATACAGATGTAAATTCGTAATTAGATCTGGTCACGTTTCTTTACATTGGTCATTTAGGATTTTGGAAAGGCAAATGGTGCGTTGGTTAGAGAGGGTTCAGCAGTAATAATAAATAATTTTGAAGTTGTTTATCGGAAAGAAACACTTCATCGGCGGTAATGCCGATATTTCGTGTGGGCGCAGCGATGTGAAGAACTTATCAATGAGCTCGAAGAATGCAGTCGTGTCAAGAGTCTGCGATTCTTGATCGGAAACAGTCTTTAGTTGCCAGAATCGCGCGACATGAGGGCGTAAAGATTCGATTACAAAGACAGCTTATACTTAGTGATGGTAATTACAGTGGTAACAATAACGCGGGAAGACTCGTTTTTGCGAGAGATCGATACCACGTTCGAAAATCGCATATTGACTGGTGTGGTGATTAACACAAACTATATCGAACCGCGTCAATTTCTCGAGGATGTCGACAAAGACATTGTGTTCGAACACGTGCAAAACGTGATAAAAACATTTTGGTGTGAAAATAAACACTGTGTTTAATGATGAATTTGTGACAGGTGATAAGTGCGCAAATAAGAGCAATCTTCGAGCATTAATATGAGAAACTGTGAACGAATACTCCATTGAAACTGTGTTGCAAATACTCCATTTGATTGTAAATATAAACATAACAAGTATAATCCAATGCGCGCGAGATGTCACATAAAATTACCGCAAGAAATAATGATAAAAAAAGCGATAATTAATGTACAGTCTAAAGACAATGCGTGACATGTTTTGCGTGGTCAGTGGCCGCTGCTCTGCATCCAGCTAAATTGAAAGCGGATTGAGAATCGTCGTACCCGCATTAGACAGTTCTAAATCTTCAGGACATTGAGTTTCCAGTGACTATTAATCAAATTAATAAATTTGAACTTCATAATGACATTTCAATAAATATATATAGTATCGAGGAAAAAACATTGTTCCGACACGTCTAAGTAAGTTAAAGAAGGATAGACACGTCAATTTGCTATGTAAGATTTACATGACGTCAAACATGTTGCGTGGATTAAGAATCTTTCAAGCCTCGTGAGCTCGCAATTGAGCAAGAAATATCATAGAAAATATATTTGCGATCGGTACATATATTTTATATATTTTATATATTGCATTTTCTTTTTATTAAATATATACAAAAGAAAAATTAATTATTTCTATTTTTTTTCTTTTACAGATGTTTACACTACTTTGACTGATACCTCCGTGTTCACTGCTTCCGCCCAGAGAAATATCAGATTTTTTGTTTGGAATATCGTCTTTCCGCAATTTTACAATTGTCTTTTTCCATTTTCAGTTTTGCAGAAAGAGACAACCATGAAATACTAGCTCCAAATCCATTTTACCGTTGCAATACACGCGACTGTTATTCGTTAATGTAATTAATCGCGCGACCGAACTTATTCACAATTCGCTATTTCCGGAAACGATCAAACTTGTACTTGATGAAATATACGATTCTAAAACTCGTAGCATCAGCCTTGAAAGTTGAAATAAAAAAAAGCTTGCACCACCGAGCGACTAGACTGACATAGACCCGCTGTGCACACATCCTGGCTATCTACTCGTTCTGATCTATCACTTTCTTAAAAAGCAATCTGTAAAGTTTCTTCAAATGATTGGCAGAAGAATTTTATACTTCTGTTTATGTTTTGTCCGTTGGCAAGATCCTTCTGAACTCACGATGTGTATGTATTCAAGTCTCTCATGTCACAGCTTCAGATTTGTCTCTGACGCTTATTTCACATTTGTTGGAAAAACGTATGGTACATTTGATTGTTGCACACTTGTAACTTCTTTTACATCATTTCTTGACATCTCGATCTTATCGTCTCTGAAACTGACGCAAAAATCTTTTTCCGCACACGTATCAACTAAAAATAATTTTTTTATAACTCGAAGTATTATAGCATGATTCTAACAACGCACCGTTCCACTTTTCATTCATGTATTTTTCAATGTTTATTTTTCCCACTCCCTTACTTAACACTCTCCATCATCTCCGAATGTGACACTGTTTGTAACGCAAAAATCAATCACCCAATCCGTTCGCAGATTTTTCTTATTCAATCTTGGATATTTAGACCGCATGGCCACTTCCCTTCCCGGATTACGTAGCTACAAACGCAAACCTATTTTCCGATTGTTATTTATTGTTCTTTTATTTGTAGGTATCTTTTTTTTGTGAGTATTCACTTGCAGAGTAATCTTTTCCTTGACAATAATAACATATGTTTATTCGACAGCTGTTTTATCTTCTTTTTTTGTTTTACCACTTGTCTTTCATATTCTTTTGTCCAATGACCGCTAAAGCACTCGTCATATAGAAATACCTGTTTTGCATTTTGTGCGTATGCGTGTGGAAAAGATACACATACAAGCATGAACCATGTATGTATATGTAATGCGCAGAACGTTCTGTGTACTGCGCGTCAATGATTCGTTCCACTTCCCTAGCGAGCAAAGCAATATCTATCCTTTGCTAATGCATAGGATTTCTATACATTAGCAAAGGATAGATATTGCCTTGTGTGCACGGTTCACGCAGTGATGTCAGAAATGCTATTCTGTGCGCGCATGTATGTCAAAAATTATATAGTATTGTAGCAAAAAATAAGGTATGTTACAGACCCTTTATTGTATAATATATGAAATATAAAATTATAAAAAACTAGCAATTACAAAATATCAAATTAAATATTATTTAAAATAATAATAAAATATATATATAAATAATTAAAAATCAGTAATACCTAATTAAAATTGATAAATATAAATGAAAGGTAAATGTTTACATTAACTTATACAGCACCTATCGTTTTCATTTTTATATATATTATAGAGGGCACATTCCTGAGTAACACTTTGAATTTTGTGCACTCTCTTCTGTTTCCAGAAATATGCAATTTTTAAATTTCATAGTTTTAATGCTCTTTCTATTATAAAATAAGGAAAAATAACTGTTATTTACGTTATATTTCTGTAAAAGAGTCATGGAAATAGTGTTTGTTTACATTTTCGGAGGCAAAGCTTCGTATAGGCATAACTTTAAAAGTTTTATCGCCTATACACTTTTCCATTCTCACAACAGTTGTAAAGTAGAACTTGTTTTCTCTGTTGTAAAGTATGTGTGTGGACAAAATGGGTTCCGTCCCCTCTCCCTACAAGGGGTTTTCACTTCCAAAATTATAATTAGCATGCAAGTAGAGAAAAATCGGTTAGATAAATGCAACTAAATAATGTTCATTACGTACAAAAAAAAGGCAAACATCATACATGTGTCAAAATAAAAAAGAATAAATTTAATCACTAAGACGTATTTTTTCAGGATATAAATTTTGACTATTATGTAATTCCAAATGTCTAGAATCGACTTGAAAAGACACAACTAATATTCTTGAAAAGTTGATCGAATTGTACAAATAGCGGAAATAGTTTTGTTACGTCCAGGCTCTTTAAAGTCAGAGTCAGCGGGAGGGCGTAACCTATCTAACTCCGCTAGACAAACGCTAGATGAATATCTCGGAGACGAACGAATTGGCCGGGGCCTGAGATAGGTCAACAACTGGTAGGGTCGCTTTTACTCTGTCAGGCCATTCGTTCGATGGTCCTCTTTTCGGTAAAGAAATTAAATCCTTATTACCCAGGACGGGACCTTGTGCAATCTTGGGATATAAGATAGAGAACGGATATGCAAGAAAAAGAAAATTATTTATATTTTTAGAAGACATCAAATTTCCATGTTTAATTAATAAAATTTATAAATTATTTAATAAAAGTAGTAAAAAAACAAAATTTCATGGATTATCTAAGTTAGCATGATTACATAGTTTATTGCTTAGTATTTATGACTTATTAATTATTTCTTATTTACATACTTTGTGTGTGTGTATGTTTTATGGGATTTCCTCTATTATGCATGTAGAAGGGGAAAATTGTTCCCAAAGGATCTCGATAGGGAGGGCGACGGGATATCTACATCCTGGGACGAACCACGGGATCACGGTGTCGGGTAGGGCCTGCGTTAATGCGGTCCGCAACTCTCTGAGGTCCACCGGGCCTGGCCCTATGCAGACGATTCCATCTGGAAGTAGGTCGTAGATCGGAAGAAATTGGCCCAATATCCAGAGGCGGCTGGTCCTCGGACAGTTTTTGTTGGTTCGGTTGCGGTTCCGATTCGGATCGAAGTGTATCTTCGATCTCTGAGAATACTTCCTCTGGATTAAATCGGAAAGCCGGCGAGAGAGGTGATTCGCCTTCAAAGTTGATATTCCGTGGTTCTTCGAAGGGGTCTTCGGGTTAAGGGGGCGATGGGGGGAAGAATAGGGGAAGTCGTTTAAAATAATAATGGAAGGGGTGGGTGATTCTGGTCTTAAGCGGGTAGGAGAAGCTGAAGGAGAAGTACTGAAAATCAGGGAGTGAGGAGTGTCAGTGTGGATATATTAATGTTAATGTTAATGTTAGTGCTATCCGTGATATTAATTTCGAGTGATTCCGCCTGAGCCCGAGCCAATTTCTTTTTAAGCCGTCTGTTCCCACGGTTACGCGCGCGTTTTACCGAGGCACGGGAGGATCACTTTCAGCTTACTCCTATTGAGGGAGGATATAATAATAATAATAATAAAAGACGGTTTGGCGATATAAGGAAATTCGAAATAATTCTTGGATTGTTTAAAGAAGAGAAAATAATTTTAGTCTTGCATAGTATTATTCGCAATCGTTAGATTTTAGATTAAATACTCGATCTTATATTTTCCTGATAGATTTTTATTCGACGTGATGTATATTAATTTATATTAGTTTATTATATATGCATTTTGAGTTTTATATAAATTATTATATGAGTTAGGACCCACGAAGAGATTAAAGTAAATTGGGGATCGCTCTTGGGGAATGTGAACGACCCTTAGTGACTGATAGCGAGAGGGAGAGAGAGAGAGAGTCCCGGGTAGCTCTGCAAAATGCAGACGACCCTTAGTGATTGATAGCGAGAGGGAGAGAGAGAGAGTCACAGGTAGCTCTGCAAAATGCAGACGACCCTTAGTGACTGATAGCGAGAGGGAGAGAGTGTATAGTTTCGGAAGAAATATAATAATTTAATTTTGATAATTAATTGTTAATAATTGTAGTATTTCAAGAACATTCAGTAAAAATTTAATTAGATGGTTAAACCTAAGAATTACTTTAGACTAATTAATCGAAGAATTTAAGCACTTATCGAGTGCGATGGTATTTGGTTTGTGAAATTTAGTAGTCCTTGGCTCACGAGCTCGTCAGATGGAGGGTTCACTCAGCACAATCTTTCACTATAAAGTTTTTTTGGAAAATTCTTGCAACGCAAAGTCTTTATAAAACACAAGATGCACTATAAAGTTTTGATCAACTATAACTCGGAATACACTGTGAGTAAAAGGATGGGTAAACCTTACTGAATAAAAGAGCGTCAGAGAGTGTGTTGCGTCGTCTTGCGTTTATTAAGCCCTTTTGCTCCTCCTCTCCATCGGTTTGTTATCTATTTTAACGAATAATTTTTTCTAATCACACCCTCCGATTTTTCCTAGGCCATTTCTTCAAGTTTTTAAATTATAGGTATTGGTGAAGACTTTTGCTGAGTTTCGACCAATGGAAAGTAATTGCAATCGAACTAAGGGTGAGGCTTTCGTTTTACGGATTGAGTCATACCCAGTTTGCTTTAACCTAAGTTGACATTTTACTTGAAATTTATAATAAACAGATAACATAAGAGGGTGGTCTGGCAGGCAAGCATGTGGTGTCAAATGTCGCGAGTGTTCAACTCCGGATCATTTATGAATTATGAATAGTTCTGTACCTCGCTCTTTTTTTTGCTTAGAGTTTATGAGTCTGATACCCGAGCTTGAGCTTGAATATCTCGCTGTCTGTTTGTCATCCATATCCACATGATTTTAGATTTCTAACGTTTGACTGTCTGTTATCTTTTGTTTAAAATTCTCGAACTTTCAGAGTCGTAACGTTTAAATTTATAGATCTGTTTTTATACTTGATTTTCGATAGCAAGATCACACAGTCTTGCTTCCCAGACTTCGCCTGTTTATTTTTTCTATCAGACGTAGACTATTTCTTAGAACCTAAATTTATGCCACTAACGAATTTTCAATGAAAGAAAATAATCAGTGAAAGAAATCATGCAGTCTATCGGACGTAACAGTTTCATTTGTAAGGCATGACTTCCACCGCCATATGCATTTCTCTATATTGTGTGCGCAGAAGTTGTCTTGTTGCCAATTAGTAGTCAACTTGACAACAGCACTTTCATTTTAGGTTGACTTAGCAACCTACATTTATTTGCCTTGCAACCGGTTATCGAAAATCAATATACAAAGCAACGAATCAAGAGATGATTCCTGATCCGACCATCATTAAATAAAGACCGGTTATTTAATATTCCGTTATTCTTCGCGAAAAGCCTGAGCTCTTGTTTATTTTAAAAACACGTAGTTTGTTTATAAATGGGATAGTAAATGGGATAAATGACTAAATGTGAACTTCGCAGTAATCGGAGCGCAAGTATTTTTGTTTAAATTATTTATTTATAATGTACGTTTCGATCTTAGGTTTGACTTTCTTCAGTCTGTTAAGATTATTCATACATTATTAATATATTACAATCGGATCAGTCGTGTTAATACATGGATAATTTATTTAAAATTACATACGTGTTTTTTGTGTTTCGTAGGTGCACAGTGACCTGTGTCAATCGGCGAAAACTATGTTAATCTGGTGAAACGGGGTATCGAGCCACAAGTTTTAAAACGCAACTGTCGTGTGTTTAAATAATTGACTTTATGTAATATTATTCGCAATGATCGTTTGGGCATTGGATATAAATAATAATATAATAATAATAATAATAATAAACAATAATAAACAATAATAACAATAATAAACAAATAATAAACAAATAAGATTGTTGTGCTGTTTAGCTTAGATTTGTTCGTTAAATTTTTGTTAAATTAAACTGTTAAACTTTCTGACGGATTTCTCTTTCTTTTGCATACAAGTTAGAAGCATGTGTAAATAAAATAATAAATTAAAATTCGAATAAGTAAATTAGATTGCGTCAAATATAAAATGTGCATAAATAAATTAAATGAATAAGTAGATTAATTATATGAATATTGTGATTCACTTGCATAACAATTGGGTCAACGGTTAAAATGTAAATAAGTATAAAAGTAAAAATAATGTGATTTGAAGTTGTATTGAGTCAGAATATAAAATGTGTATAAATAAATTAAATAATTAATAATTAAAATAGACAAGTGTTTACGAGGCCTGGCAATTTATTGTTTAATTATCATATCACCACGTTTAGACCATATGGTTTTGGTCCTTATCAAGTGAAACTAAAATAATACTACAAATAATGATAGACACGTTACAATGAAATAAATAAAATTATGTACATACGTTGTAATTAAAAGTAGAAAGAGAAAAATCAAAATGTCAAATTGACATTGTATCAACCACTATGTTTGGAATACTGAGAACTACTAAACGAACCTTTATTAATTTGTCGTATATGTTATTTAAATTCTCTGTATCTTTTTAACACTTGAGCACCGGGTCAAAGAACATTTTAATAATATAAAAATGCACGCAAGTAATCTGTCCGTAATAAGCAAACGCAAATTAGAATTTAATCATGACTTCGATTGGTCAGCGCCTAATATTTTGCAAAACGACGAAAAACATTTAAGAAAAAAAGAAATAGCTGAAATGTTTTTTATTAAAAAATTTGACAACACTATTAACTCTCAAAAAGATACAGAAAAATTTAAATAACATATTTTTGGTCGTATAAACACTTGTCTATTAATTTATGGCAACATTTAAATTAAACATAGGAATAATTAAAATGTAAATAAGTAAATTAGATTGAATCAAAATATAAAATATATATAAATATATATAAATATATATAAATATATATAAATAAATTAAATAAATAAATCAAACAAATAAATTAAATTTAAATAAAATATAATTCGACAGAATAATTAAAACTTCTTGTAAATTCTTCATCATCACCTAACCTAACCATTATCATACCATCGTATGCAAATTCTTAGTGTCGCTTTTAAATTATTGCTTTCGTTAAAAGAACATATAAAAACATTAATATTAAAACAAACTGAAAAAAACACAGTACGGTTTTAATAAACAATGCAAGCAATAATCGAACGCATACTTTAATATCCCAGATGTTCCATTCTCGGAACAATTTAGGTCTGTGGTCCGTGACTTGCAAACAAAAATATCGTACACAGGCGTGAATAAACTGACAAGATACATTAGAGTGTGGAAGGATGAAATGTCCAATGAAATGAGAAACAATGTCAAATTAACATGTAAAGATCGCAATTCCTCATCCGTCGGACAAACAAGCAGACGATTGAAAACCAGAATCATCGTACATAAAAGCACATAAGAAAAAATATTAAACAACATTCTGTAATCGGACAACAGACTCCTCAACCACGAGTTCGCATGGGATATAAGGTAAAGATTTTGGATGAAGAATATATGGTAGATGCAAGAATGTATGGGACGTATATATGGGAAGTGCTTGATGTCGAAGATGATACTCATCAAACGACAAACAGTCTTAATTTACTAAGCGACACGGAGAATTTGCATCACGCATATCATCACGCATATATCATATGATGGTGGAGAATTTACAAAAAATTTAAATTATTCTGTCAGATTTTATTTTATCTAAATTTAATTTATTTGTTTGATTTATTTATTTAATTTATTTATATACATTTTATATTTTGACGTAATCTAATTTACTTATTTACATTTTTATTATTTTTTATTTATTTAATTTATTTATACACATTTTATATTCTGACCCAATTCAACTTTAAATCACATTATTTTTACTTTTACTTATTTACATTTTAACCGTTGACCCAATTGTTATGTAAGTGAATCACAATATTCATATAATTAATCTACCTAATCTTTTAATTTATTTACACAATCTTTTGACGCAATTTAATTTACTTATTCACATTTTAATTTATTATTTTATTTATACATGCTTCTAACTTGTATGCAAAAGAAAGAGGAATCCGCCAGAAAGTTTAAATTAATTTAACAAAAATTTAACGAACAAACAATCTAAGCTAAACAGCACAACAGCACAACTTATTTGTTTATTATTTATATCCAATATCCAAGAGATCATGCGAATAACATTACACAAAGTCAATCATTTAAACACATGACAGTCTTAAAACTCGTGGCTCGCGATATCCCGCTTCATCAGATTAACATGGTTTTCGCCGATTGAGTAGACAGGCCACTGTGCACCTATGAAACACGTATGTAATTTAATAAATAAATCCATGTATTAACACGACTGATCCGAATAAAAAATTAATAATGTATAAATAATGTTAGCAGGCTGAAGAAGGAAACCTAAGACTGAAATAAATAAATAATTTAAACAAAAATACTTGCGCTCCGATTACTGCGCGAAGCTTACAATTAATCACTTATGCCATTTATTATACTTACGTATATGAGTTTTAAGATATTAATATTTGTTTATAAAGTTCATTAAAGTGTATTATTTATTTGACAAATCTTGTGAAATACATTTATCGCGAAACAAGACCAGATCTGGCAAATTCCTTCGTGCCTTCAATCTCATGATAAATTCCTGCAATCTAACCTAACCTATCCGCTCCAATAATAAGATCATCCTTACACATTTGATAACCGGTTTCATCTTTTAGTTTTTATGTCTGTAACTATTGAAAATACGCACTCAGCTTCAGCATTTGATTGTAGCAAGGAAAATATTATTTTAATTCGGGTCGATTATGATAACTACGGCCCCTTATTTGAAAGGTTGTTTCTGAAGGCATTTTTGACAAGGAACAATAGTAAAAAATTTTGATCAATAGTTTCCGAGATATGCGATTTTAAAGTTTCACAGTTTTAATAAACTTTTTGTTACAAAATAAGGAAAAATAAAATTTGTTTACATTGTATTTGTGTAAAGCAGAAGTAAAAAAAGTGTTTGTTTACATTTCCAAAGATAAAATCTCTGAGTTTTTCTACTTTCCACACAAGGCAAACTTATGTGTCTAATTTTTTGATATTGGAGCTCTCCCGCAGAGGGCAGAACATCTTCACTCATATACTTTTTAACAAAATGAGGTTTCACATGGATTTACACAACTTTCCACTTATATTTACCAAAAATTTATATAAATAACACTTATCAATACAAACACTTAAGTTGAACCTCAATTCGTGTGGAAAGTGAAAAAATCTAAGGAGTTTCGGAAATGTCATTTCCTTGGAAATGTAAACAGACACTTTTTTCACATTTACTTTACACAAATGTAATAACGTAAACAAACACACTTTATTTTTTCTCTTTTTATAACAGAGAAAGTATTAAAACTTTGAAACTTTAAAATTACATTTCTCAAAAATTATTGTTTGAAAACTTTTCACTATTTTTCCCGTATTGTCAAAAATACCTTCAGAATAGGGAGCCATAGTTTCGTAATCGTGTCAAAAATTTTAAAATTGAAAATAATTTTTCTCCATTAAAATCTTTAGAGTTAATTTTGATGAATGACTAATGACTAATGACTAATGATTTATCGATTACTTACTAGAGACACGAGACCATGAATTTGAGAGAAAATGCGAGAAATTGGCGTGAAAAAAAAATAAAAAAAGAGAGAGCATCGATTACTATCTCCTCTAGAGGGCTCCGTTGCATTAAAATCATGCACAACATCAATTCTTGAAATTAAATATGATAAACTATTGATTCAAAATAAATAACAGTGGATATTTTATTGGGGAGCCGCCATCATAGTCTCGCGACAATTGGCATACCATACGGAAGCGTTTCTTTCATGATTTTTAAATATTCTCGTAATTTCTGTTAATATTCAATTTGTGAATTTTAAGTTATTAAAGTTCTTTAGTTTTTTTCTCAAAAGTATTTCATCATTTCCGGCGCGACTGTTTGTATGAAAGTGACGAGATCGATCTAGATCAATTCGCGCACTCAACAATATATATGAAAATCAAGAATCCAAAGAAGATTCATAAAGTAAAAAAATCCATCTTCGTCAACCTTTCCAATGAACACAACAATAGGCAGTCAATTATCACAAATACTTAATCCACTAAATCGCCAAAATGTTTATTCAATAAAAACTGCTTGACTCTTAGTTTAAGTAAAAAAATAAATAAAGTAAAAGGGTAAGTAATACGAGTCACGCGCAATAAAGCAAAAATATTTATTATATTGTGTTAAGTGTAAAACAATAAGCGTACATTTTTGACAGTGTTATTCTTCAAGTCATCTTCAGCGTATTTTTAATAAAATTCAATAATCAATAGCTTACGGTGCAAAATTAAAATAAAAAGCATACATAAAAAAGGCAACAAAATTACATATTTAAAGTAAAAGGCGACCAATTAAATAAAAGCAGTGGAAATGAATAAATAATAAATAAGAAAATTTTAGTCTCTCATGTCAAATACATAATAAAGTTAAAGCGTCTTAACTTTCTTTGTAAAATAAATATCTTCAATCAGTTGCCCTCCAGTTGAAAGCAGGGAAGTAGAAAAAAATTATGTGATGCTTAAAAGGGAATAGTTAGAGTAAAAAGACAAATATAGAGTATGACAAGAGAGACTTTTGTTGTGCCTCGCGGGGAGGCACAGGATTTTTTGGAATTTACCACTAAGGCTTAGGAACCGAGGACCGGACTTGAAAGCCGTATGTTTGGGAAACTATATGTTTTTGTGTTAAATAAATTATTTTTATTCTTCTATATTGAGTCGCTTCCTTTTGCCTGTCGTTCCCCTTCACAGCTGTGCGTTATAGTATAGGGTTACGTCGGCGCGAGCCTGATATCGCGATCACGGTCGCAAGATCAGCTGTGACTTCATTAGAGTAACAATTCGTGTCGCGGCTAGACTAGCGATTCCTTGAGTTAGGTTGATTGCGGTAACTGTCCGATATCACTCGTTAATAATGCCTGCCCGATATAGATTGATAGTCAAGACTGCCCGCCGCGTATTCGCGGTGGTATCTTTTATTGCCTTCTGTTTGGTTGATTTTTTGGAGGGGATCCCTTAGCGACATGACCATATATGGTTGTGTCGCTAATTTCGGTAGAGGCTCCTTTTTTCATTCAAAAATCGGGAGAAGATGAGGCAACTCATTTCTATTAGTTTTCTATTAGTAAACTGCGAATTAGTAAACTGCGAATTAGTAAACTGCGTTTTCTATTAGTAAACTGCGAATAATAAAATTGAAAACAATATCCCTCTCCAAACCTTAATTCCAATTTAGAATTTAATTCTACATAATTAAGACTCTCAATATCACTTATACACTTGAAAACCACTCGTTCTCAAACACGATATAAGTGCTACATTTTTCATCGCGTCATTCAATTGATTGGCTCGCTCGATCAACTCGAATTGTGAAAAAAACTCTTTCAATGGAACAGTTCCATAAAAAATATCTGGCTTTATAGCCTAACTCTAAGTTCATCTATTCACGTGATTCACTCCAATTTCCTCACGCGCTTCGATTTTCTCACGCGCCTCACTTTCCTCAAAGCTACCCTCTTTAAAGCTACTTCTATTATTAGAATGACTTAGCTGAATATTATCCATTTGGCGCTTCCTTTTTTTCATTCCTCGAAGCATCTCATACCGCTATTGGAATTGTGCTTCAAAGCTCTCAGTTCGCTCTTTCAGACGTTCCTCGCAAAGCTTTCTCGCAACGCAGATTGTAGTGTAACTCTTTCCAAAGTTAGCCCTGATGCTGCAGCTTGCGCCGTTGTAATATCTTCAGTATCCATTTCTGGCCCTGCGGTACGGAGCGGAGTTGCAGCACGAAATCTTTTCGGTGTTGGCACTCCAACTGGCAAAATTCGCTGTTCTAATATATCCATCATTGTGCGTTTCAAATTCAAAATTATGTTGTCTAGCTTAATTCCAGCTGAACTACCAAAATGTTACGTCCGCAAGACTTCAAAATAAATCTATTGTGCCTCGAAGGGGAGGCACGGGAAATTTGGATTTTTGCCACCAAGGGCTGAGGAGCCGAGGACCGGGTCGGGAGCCGGTGTTTGAGAAATTTATTATCTTCCAAATAAATTAGTTTTATTTGTATAGATTGGTTCGCTTGCTTTTGCCTATCGCTCCCCTGCACAGTTATTTGTATCACAATATAGAGTTACGTCGGCGCGAGCTTGATATCTCGGTCACAGTCGCGAGATCAGCTGTGACTTCGTTCGGGTAACAATTCGTGTCGCGGCTAGACTAGCGATTCCTTGAGTTAGATTGATCGCGGTGTTATCTTTTATTGTCCGATATCACTCGTTAATAATAACTGTCTGATACAGATCGATAGTCAAGACTGCCCGCCGCGTATTCGCGGTGGTATCTTTTATTGCCTTCTGTTTGATTAATTTTTTTAAGGGGATCCCTTAGCGACATGACCATATATGATTGTGTCGCTTGTTTCGAATTGTTAGATCAAAATGCAAGTTAAGATCGTTCGATCAAAATTCCGGTTGCATTTCCGGTGGTTCGATTCTTTCGCAATCGCTTAGCTTTGGCGCGTGGCTTGCTTCGTCAGCGTTTCGCGCTCGTAACATTATACGCCTTCCGCGATATCTTGCTATAGTCGGAAGGCGTATTAAAAAATACTTTAAATTAATAATAATTTGGTTATAGATAGTTGGGCTATGACAAATCAAACCGCGCACAACACAATCGGCACTCCGCGTCGTAAATAATAATACTTATTATACATAATTAAAGGAACTTTAATACAATACAGAATACAGAATACAGAACATGGAACAAATAAACTCGTTTGTAATAAATAGCGAATACGTCCACGCGAAATCAAATCCGTCGCAAGATGAAGATGGTGGCTCTAAACACAAGATGGACGCTGTTATTTTCAGAATAACTCCTTTAGCAACGTGTTAGGAAATCATGGGCGTATTTGAACACGTAATGATTTGACACCGCCCAATTGGACACGCATTATTGGACACATTTTATTGGACACTGTTCGATTGGACACCGCTCAATTGGACACGGCACGATTAGACAATTGTGCGGTGTCCAATAGTACTGTATCAAATTGTGCGGTGTCCAATCGTGCAGTGTCCAATCGTGTGATGTCCAATTGAACAGTGTCCAATCGAACAGTGTCCAATAAAACGTGTCCAATAATGCGTGTACAATTAAGCGGTGTCAAATCATCGAGCCTGTGTCCGATTGGGACTGTGTCCAATTGCAACAATGTGTTCAATCAGAACAATGTTCGATTAGATCTGTGTCCGATCAAGTCTGTGTCTGATGGGAACTGTATTCGATTGAACTTATGTCTGAACGAATCTGTGTCCGATTGGAAAATATTGTCCAATTTGTAATGTATGCAATCGCGACTTACTCTACACCTTATACATATGCATGGATGGAGTGGGTTGCCCCGCCCCCTTACGGAGAGGAATGCTTCACTTCGGGAAGATATAATCTAACCCAAATCAAATTTTAGTTTTAAATCAAAAATAGATTTGAATTAGGTTATATATTCTGGAAATGAAATCTCTCGAAGGGGGAACTCCATTTCCAGAGCGGAATCCACTGTATGTACTTTGCAAGACGAAGTAAAGTTCACTATTTAATGCTTTATAACTTTTGAACGGACCGTGACCGCTATTTTTTTCAAGATCAGAATCATTTAAGACGATGATCTTGACAACATTTTTCAAAGATACATACATGAGGTTGCCCCCTTTCTATATATCTAATTACTGTATTCTAAACTAGTGCCGTCAGTTAATTCTTGCGGAGTATTACTCAAAAGAACCTCCTTGAAAACATATGTCAAAATCATTGGCATATAGATCCAACTTCGTGAGCTTTATCAAAATTTTCACTCCATCCAATTAAAAATAATGATTGGATTCTGTTGGCATATGCAATATATGACGTATGTGTTAAGTAGGAGGTTAGTGGAAGGTGACGGGAGTCTGCATAGAGGGCGCAGGAAAACAAGATGGCGCAGTCCGCCATGAAAGAAGGAAAAGAAAGAAGTAGTTACGGAAATGTGGAGGAGCTATTGAAAAGAAAAAAAGAGGAGCCGATGTTGGGGAAGAGGGATTAGAAGTTGTTAAGAAGTAAGAAAAAAGCGGGAATAATAAAAAATGTGGAGTCAGGATGGATAGAGGGAGAAGGGAAGTTACAGTTGATGAAAGGCTGGAAATTGGAAATCGAGGAGATAATAAATGAAGTGAGAGGTGTGAAGGGGTTGAGGGAAGAAATTAGAAATATGAAAGAGGAGTTTAAAGAGGGGTGGAGGGAAGAGATTAGAAAAATGAAAGAGGTGGTAAAAGAGGGAATCAAGGAGCAAGGGGTAAGGATAAGAAGGAGATAGAAAAAGTAATAAAGGAGTTTAGAGAGAGCGAAAAGAGATGGAAGGAAGAAAGAGAAAAGCTAAAAAAGCTAAAAAGTCGTATTGAAGAGTTAGAGGGAAAATAGAAAAAAGAGAAATATCGGGGAGGGAAAAGGGAGTAGGAAAGTTAATAAGGGAGTAAATGAAGGGATAAGGAAGATAAGATAAGAGAGTTGGAAAATAGAATGGAAAGGAGAGAAAGGGAGGAGAGAAGGAAAAGTAGTGAGTAGGAGGTAAAGGAAGAGAGGAGAAGGGTAGCAGTAAAGGAGTTGTTCGATAGCATTGGAGTTAAGGCAGAGATCGAGGAAGTAAGAAAGATAGGTGAAAGTGGAGAAAGAGAAAGGAAAATAGTTGTAGTAAGGTTGAAAAGTAAGGAGCAAAGAATGGAGGTTTAGGAATAAGGAGAAATTTTTGAAAGGTAAAGAAAAAGAAAAAATTTTGAAGGATTGGACGTGGAAGAAAAGGAGAATAAGATGGAGTTTAGAAAAGATAGCAAGGGAGGAGAAAAAGAATAAAAGGAAGGTTTGATAGGATATGGGAAAATAAGAATAGATGAGAAATGGTGAAGGTGGGATGAGGAGGAAGAAGTGCTAAAGGATGGAAATGGAAACTTAAAAAAGGGGGAAGGGGTAAGGGGGCGAAAAAAGGATAGAATGTAGTTTTTTGGAACGAGGCGGGGATAAGGAATAAGGGAAAAGAATTTTGGAGGAAAGTGGAGGAGTGGGATTTGGTGGTGATAAGCGAAACTTAGTTGGATAAAAAAGGATGGGAGAGGGGATACTTACCGAAAGGATTTAGATGGGAAGTGCAGTTAGCGGAGAGAAAGAATAAGAAGGGAAGGGCAATGCAAGGGATGCTATTAGGAATAAGAAAGAAATTGAAGGTAGAGGAAGTGAAAGCAAAAAAAAAAGATGGGTGTGGGGGTTCAAGAAATGGAAGAGGATAGGGGGAGTAAGATTGCGATGAGATGCTGGGAAGAAATGAGGGAGAGGTGTAGGAAGAAAAAGGAATTATCGAAGTGGGAAGAAGAAAGGTGTGGGCTTTTGAAGATAGGGGACATGATATGGACATGATGGAAGTAGAGGCGAAAAGATCAGAAGGAATGTTAGACTTCGGTTATTTTGTAAAAAAGGACATAGAGATGGATGAAAAAGAAAGATGGGAAAGGATAAAAGGGTCAAGGTACAACAGGAGCTACGGAGAAATCAATGGGAATGGGATTCCAGAGTACTTGAAGAGTGACTGAGGGGAAAGCAGATGGCAAAGGATGGCAAGGTTGGGAAACGGAATGAGGGGAAATTGATACTGGAAAGATGAAGAGAGCAAAAGCTGTATGTTATGTGGAAGGAAGGAGGAAACATGGAAGCATGTCTGGGAAAGATGTGTGAATTGATGGAGGGAAAAGGGCTGGCTGAGGGAATTAGAGGAATTAAGACGTGGGGGAGAGAATGAAGAGGGGAGAAATAAACGAAAAGGGAACTAGAAAAAGGATAAAATTCAGAGAAGAGAGGAAAGATAGAGAGGGAAGGCATAGAGAGAGAGAGAGAGAGAGAGAGAGAGAGAGAGAGAGAGAGAGAGAGAGAGAGAGAGAGAGAGAGAGAGAGA
>JBCAUJ010000046.1:1437953-1452435 GCA_038406275.1 Cataglyphis albicans
ATATTCTATTATATTTCTCGAGAGAGAGAGAGAGAGAGAGAGAGAGAGAGAGAGAGAGAGAGAGAGAGAGAGAGAGAGAGAGATTTGATGTAGGATGTGTGAATGAGATGTGTGAAAGGATTTGAAAAATGATATGAGCCGGAAGCGAAAGTCTCAAGTTAGAGTAGGGCGAATAGCGATGTGTGTGTGTGTGTGTGTGTGTGCGCGCGCTCGAGCGTCCATGCATATACCGTACTGGTACATTTAAAATTTTTTTGTTAATAACTTTTTAATGATAAGCGACCGACTAGGCTAAAATTTTTTTATGTTACTTAAGGTCATGACCCTGATAACGTATGTCAAGGTCAATGTTGTTCTGACCATCAAAGTGCTTCTCTAAAAGTAAATAATTACCGAAAATACACTAAAACTGTCAAAATTTAAAATTAAATATCTAAAATTGTAAGAGATCGCCGATAAATTTATAAAGAGAAGTTACTCATGATTATGTCCTTGACAACATATGCCAAGGTCAAAGTCATCAGTGCAATAACCTAATCTGAATATTTACCGTCTAACGAATAACATTGAAATTATCATTAATATAAATATTGAAAAGCTTTTTTACTTATTTGAAGCAACTTGGCAACATAGCTATCAGTCTTTGGAAAATTTTTCAACATGGTTCTATGCCACAAAGAAGCTTTGTAAGTATGGTGGGCTATTTATCGAGGTAACAATAATTTTTATTAGATAATCAGGTTTGTGTATCTTCCCCATTGTAATATGCGACCTTGACGTTGGCGGTGGGAGTTGGCTGCAATGATCCTTTGGAGCTGTACCGTTGGGTTTAACCGTGTCAAGGTGGTCTAAAAAGTAGTGGCTGGCTAACGCATATTTAGAGGGTAGTTCTCCTTGAATTAAATGCACTCGGGTGGACGGGCTTGTTAGCCTGGTAAGGCGATCGTTTAAGGGAAGGAAAACTCCGACAAAAACTACTTTGATCATATGGATGATGTCAAAGAAAATGGAAAAAAAACGTAACACCTCAGGGTGACTGGACATCCAGAGATCGGCGCGGACAAAGTATAATCCCAGCCCAACCCGCGTCATCATCGAACAATGGAAGGTTTTTCGGGATTTGGTTTTTCTCAGAGGATACCCTAAAGACCGAGAGCGATGACGAAATTGCCAGGTTCATGAAAATAGTGGAGTAGATGGGGAAGAGCACGAGCATGCGGGAGATCCCGCTTAAGACATTGCAGGAGCATGTGAATCTCCTCAATTGGCTGGCGATCTGATTCTCTTTTTTGAAGAGAAAAATAGGGGGCAGCACCAGGAATTCGCCCAGGCCAATCGGTCCTGTGTTCAATTGCAACCATATGTGTCTGATTAAGCCGATTTCCAATCGAGCCTGTGTCCGATCGAGCTTGTGTCCGATCGGACCTGTCTAATTGCAACCATATGTGTCCGATCGAGCCAGTGTCCGATCAGGTCTGTGTTCGATCGAGAAATTTTGTCGTGTCCGATTGGTAATGTGCACAATCAAGACTCATTCTATGCACAGACCTAGGGAGGTCGCCCGAGCATTTCTTGGGGAGTGTCGGGTGCGTTCCCCGACCGCCGAAGAGGCGGAGAGGAGGCGCGCCGAAGAGGAACCGGGCTCACCAGATAAGAAGATAGAGGGAGCGAGTTCCGCAAAGAAAGCGTGGATACCGCTACGATGTGAGGGGGGAGGGGATGGACACGACTTGAGTCGTTCCACCATTTTCCTCCGTACAGCCGTGAGCGCCGACAACGGGAAAAGGGGGGAGGGTGCCCTCGCCTGTCTGGACAAAACGCTTCGCGCGGGCCCGGGCCCGGGCTGGTGCAGGATTCAGGGAAGTGGGTGCGTCCCCTTTCTGCCTTTTAAGGGCGGAAAGGAGATGCGTCTGTTCCGTTGTCGGGAGTCCTCCATTTTTGAGAGGACACGGGAGAAAGTGCGTGCGCGAGGAGCGTAGAGCCGCAGTGGGGAGGGAAGACGGCTTAAGTCGACCAGTCTCCCTTCCCCATTCCACGGCCGAGATGTCCGGCGGTGTCAACCGCCGAGGCCCCGCAGGCGTGAGCTCATGGAAGCTCATTGCACGGGATCCCACGTGCTGGGAGGAATGTGCGGTATGGCCCCGCAAATTCCTCAGATTAAGGGATCCTTCAGACCCCTCCTCCCCGGGATGAGGCCCGGTTAAATACGGGCGTAGGCGATGCTGGTGGTCAGAAGTAGTGCAGATGCCAGATTCCCTTTGGGAGATATAGTCTCTCGGTCATACTCTACCACTAAAATATACTGATCTGTACGTGTACATCAAAATAAATTCAGAGTTTTTTCTTCTTATATGTCCCGTAACATGTAGAGAGGATAATTTAATAATATTTACATTAACGGATACTTTGCCAAATATCAAGATCTTGATGTTGTCAATTACATGATCCTGAGTAACTTCCTTATAACTTAATCGGCGGTCTCTTATATTTTCTGATATTAAAAGTTAAAATTTGATCCAAAACAAAAATTTAGTATGATACATATAACTCAAACTAAATTTTTTGTTTATATAATCCTTTTTTAATTTTAATTTTTATTAAGGTCTCTTATGCTTTTATTCCAATTATTGTCTTTCATCACTTAATATTTCTATCGCCCGGCCTTCTAACCTGGAAGACATCTGATTGAAAATGTTATTTTACAACGAAAGCTAAACTGCATAACTTTATTATGTATTTGACATAGAGGTCTATAATTTTTTTTTATTTATTTATTTCCACAGCTAATTAACCGTCTTTAAATTAATTATGTATTTATGGCTTTTTTTATGTATTGGCTTTTATTTTAATTTTTTATATATTGCTTGTCTGCGTAATTCGGCCTCTGGTGAACGGGGCGGCAACGGTTACTGACTTATATATATGCTGTTTGACAGCATTTAATCGCTTAAAGCGGATCAAAAGTATAATTACTCCTGGCAATTACCAATGGCACCAGTAGTGCTCACGTATTTAATGCTTTCTCGAAAGCGTGAACAGACTGATTTGACTTCTCGTGGCGCTGCTTTATATACATGTTGACTGTTATCTAGCCAGATCAAGAGATACGATAGTTTCGCGTCAAGTCCGTGCAATAACAATGAGACATTCCGGATATCTATATTATACGCAAGTCGGATAGTTTGAGAGTATCTTAAATTATCAAATTTGAATAATGATTAAACCGATCGAATTTTTGATAGGCTTAATCGATAGCTTAGATTTGATTTATACAAGGAAAATGTCTTCATTTTTGCTCTACATATTCTATAAAACAGAAATATTACAAAAAAGTCGAAATGTGAAAATTTTAACGTCACCATTGTCACCATCATCGCCCTTTTACCGTTATATATGTACACAACACATGTAATAGAATATAATTGTGCACACGTATATATACATAACACACATGCAAAAATGGCAGTTTATTCTTGTAAGTTTGCTGTCTTTGACGAATAATCACGCTAAAAACAATTTGCAATATTTTCTTTTCTGATGACATGTGATCTTAGAACATATAGAAATAGAAGGGGAATGGTAGACTAAAAAGTATCCGAAAGAAGTGAAAAAGAAAATTAGTGCCTCTCTCTTGCGAGTAACTACTCGAAAGCGCACATGCGTGCCATTTGCTGACTCATACAAGCATCGTGTCTGCAGATATATATATCTTCGCATGTATATGTTATATGTCAAACATAAAATTAAATAAAAACTAAATTTTTTTTATTTTCTGATTTTATATTAATTTATAATTGTCGCATAAATTTTACAATTTTTAATTTTTTTTGTATAAATTTATAATTTTTAATTTTCATATAAGTTTTTTATAATTTAATATTTTTTATAATATAATTTATAATTTTTTTGTTTTATATTATTTTTTATTAACTTTTTTAGAATATATATGATTATATAGAATATATATAAGTTATTGTTTATTTTATATCATTTTACATAATTTTTTTAATAAATGCATCTCAAAGCATTATATGTGTGTATATTATTACAATTGTGCGCACTTTGTTAATAAAGTAAATAGAAATAACTATTTTAGCTATATTACTTTATTTATATTGCAATTCATTAAATTAATTTTTCTTAATATTGAAAATAGTCCAGTCATTTGGTACCGAAAAAGGACTTTACCTGGAAAGTTTGCCGGGAGTTTCGATTTTACCGTTTTATAAATTTCAAGATGTTCTTTTCGAATTTTTATTTTGCGACTTTGTATCTTTGCCGTATATTGAAAAAATGGCGCTCAAAAACGGTTTTTCGAAAATATCTCCTTCCCGGTTCATTTTTCATTAAAAATAGATATGTAATAAATTAAACTAGAAAATAGTACAAATACTAGAAAATTTACTATAATTTATATCTTTATTTTTAATTTATATCTTTAATTTATATTTTTTTGTAAAATAAATAGTTTTAGCATACGAGCGCCGTAAATTCTTCAATACGTATATTGAATACGACAAAAAAACATATTTCCACACCACCATAAATTAGAGTATGTGGCGCGTCTTTTTCTGTGATATCCATAGTAGGCTTAATCCACTAATGCACTAATAATGTTTTAGTGTATGCACTAATAATTTAGTGCATTGTCATTCTCTTTATTGATCCTGATGGACCAGGTTCTGCGAATTTTTCGTGAGAATCGAACAAAATTTCAGAAATAGAAATTTCTTCCGCAGAATTAGCGATAGGAATCTCTTCTACAGAATCTTCTGTTTCGATTTTATCGTAAATTTGCTCGAGAATGGTTTCACTTTCTTTCTTTTCATCGCTGTCTTGTAATTGAATTTCTACATTGTCACAGGCATCATTGCAATTCGTGCAAATAATGAAATATTTTAGATCTTTTATACCTGCAACAAAAAACTCATGTCTATAACGCGCAGTAAGTAATTTCTTATTAATACACGTATTGCTCGGATTTTGTACATTATTATAGTCCTGAAAAGTTTTTGTCCTCAATTTAAGAAAAATATGTCTATCATCAATTCATTGGTTTATTAGGTTTTATAGGTTATGCAATACACACACACAAACGCACAATCATTATTCTGAAAGTTGAATGGGTGAAATCATTTGTGATCGCGTAATAAAATATCCATCTTTGAAATCTGCTGAAGTTAAAATACTGCTTTAAAGAGAGTTGTTGTTATGAGAACTTTTGATCAGGATAACATGAACAACATTTCCCAAAGTTACAGACAAATTCGCCGAGAATCCATTTTCTAAGGTTTGTGCGGGGTTCTTTAAATAACTACTATTTTGTACAATAGTATTTTATTAATTAAAATAGGACTATTTAGAATTAAAATGACAATTCTGTAGAGCAGTTTTTGAGTGGCACCCGTTGACCACGTTGAAATTGACCACGTTGCGAATAGCCACGTTGATATTGACCACGTTGCAATTAAACACGATCACGATTGACCACGGTCCTGAATGACCACGGTCCCGATTGACCACGTTGATATTGACCACGGTCCCGATTGACCACATTGATACTAACCACGTTAAAATTGACCACATGAAAGCGTGGTCTACCAAGCCTATCGGCGGGTTTGAGTGCGGGAGGGGGGCCGAAGGGCCCTCTTGCACCCCTCCCCCCTCTCCGTGTGTGTGTGTGCGCGCGCGAGCATGTTTCCTGTGTACAGTCCATGGTCAATCGGGACCATGGTCAATCGGGACTGTGGTCAATTGCAGTCGTGGTCAATCGTGACTGTGGTCAATCGGAACCGTGGTCAATCAGGATAGTGTTTAATTGCGAATGGCCTTCACTTGGACAGTAGAATTAGACACGGTAGAAATGGACACGAGAATTTGCATACGGTTCAATTGGACACAGTAATTTTGGACACACGCATGTGCCTGCATATGAGCGGTGTTCAAACGAACGGTGGGCAAATGAACGGTGTCCAAATGAGCGGTGTCCAAGTAAACAATGCGTATTTTTGTACGTGTGCAAAAGCTACTGTGTAAAAAAATTACTGTATCCAAATGCACTGTGTCCAAGTGCGCCGCTCCCTTTAATTGCAACGTAGTCAATCAGGACCATGGTCAATATTAACGTGATCAAACGGGACGCTTCTAATTCTTTAGAGCAGTTTTTTACTGTAATTTAAAAATAATATATACACAATTTTTTGTTTAACATTTTATTTACATTTCACTTGTACTTGGCGTCTTTTTTATCTCTTTTTAAAAAGATAAATTTTTATAGGTATAGTAATTTTCCCGAATCGCCATTTTGTAGCTAGATATGCGACTATCTAAACTCCTGTACATGTGTTTAGCGCATGGTCTACTTTGTATGCACGTGCTCGGCGCATGGGCTATCGCGCGCGGCACGTAATTAGCGCGTGAGTTTTCGCTTTGCGTGCTGTATAATTCATACTGCATGCGCTCTCTATATTTTTTTTCTTCCACTTGTATTAAGCCTTTGGCTTGTTTGTATTAATTCATGTCGTCCCTTCTTGTGATGTGGATATTCAGCACTCTTTCCATCGTTTCTGTGATCTATATAGTGGTCCTGCAACTTTCTGGTCTTCCATCTTGCGCTATTTTTGATAGTCATCTTTTATCCTTGACAAATGGTCGTTCTATGCGCTTCTTCTCCTCTATATCCATCTAACTAAATCCTGCGTTTTACACTTATCTCCAATTTCTCTGCTTGACCTTATCTCTCAATGTGAATCTCGCTATTCTTCTCAATATATCTCGGTTGTTCTGAGTTTTTCCTTCGTTTTGAATATTTCTGCTCGAATTTCTGCCGCGTTGTAATTATTGGTTGGACATAAGATTTGTATATCCGTACTTTTGCCTCCTTATCCATAAACTTATTCCATATCACGTCCCTCAGGAAATCAGCTATTTTTGCTGCTTTGTTGGTTTGATATCTTATCTTCTTTATTCTGTCTTGTCTTGGTGTGAGTTCTACCGTCAGATATCTTAAGGACATGACTTGCTTAATCATCTAGTTGTTCACGGCTAATTTGCAGCAAATCGTTCATTTGTCGCGACTTTTGTTTTGGAGATCTCCATGTTGAATCGTGCTGTAGAGACATAGAAACTATGCAGCATTCTTTCCAAGTCGTCCTCTCCTTTTGCTATGATTACAGCATCATGAGCGTAGCAGATTATTTTTATTGTTCCCTTACCCAATTTGTATTCTTGGCTCTACGTCTGATATTATCCTATCCATGATGATGCTGAAAAGAAGTGAACTGAATTTCTGTTGAGTTTGGCATTTTTTCGCTCAGACTGTCGTTGATTAGTATATAGGTGGTGGTATTTGTTTATGCTCTTTATATTTGATGGTGGTAATTAACTGCTACATCTTTTATTTTTATTTTGTAGTTAGCTTACTATTGGTTAATTTTATTAAAAATGCACTGAAAAAACTCCGAAAAATGGGATTAAAACGTAAATACGCTTATTGCTTTATAATAAACTATTTTTGATACTAATTATTGCGCGTGACTCATGTTGCCCTTATTTTATTTATAGTATTAAGAGCTTATTATATTTTATACTATATCTTTATTTCTGTTTTAGTATAACAGCCGTTAGTCTCGGAGATAGTCCCCGGGGTGAGCGGGTTTCAATGACCACAGCGCGTCCTTAAGTTGAGGATAGAGGAACTGCCTCCTTGTCTCGGTTAGAGATAGAGGTTAGCTGCGAATAAACCGAATACGCAGCCGTAGACAGCTGATTTGGAAATGACCTTCCTGTTCGAGAGTTGGGCATAGGTTTAAGCTCACACTGTGAAACAATTTTATCAAGAAACAAAACCAAAGCATCATGGATTCTTCCGAGGTAAAATTTCAGTCCGGAGGTAAACTAGTCCCACATTAACCGATCTCCAAGTGGAGACTATCTTGGGGAACCCATGCCGCATGAAGTCGAAAAGCGGGCGAGAAATCAAAGTAGGGACGTAAAACGTGAGAAATCTTTACAGATTTGAGGCATTTCAATCGGTAGTCAGGGAGATCAAAGAGTATGAGATAGAAATCACCGCGTTGCAGGAAACAAAATGAGCCGGGAAGGGGTTGTTTAGCTTGTATATGCTTCAACATGAAGGATTGGAAATCCATAGTTTTGACATCGGTTTCATGATTAATAAGAGGATTCTCTCCGCGGAAAAAACATTAAATCTATCATAAACGAAAGATTAGGATTGTAACGATGCGCACATCATTACCCGGCCGTCCACCCGCCGGACACCGCCACCCGGCAATCATCGGTCGGGCCAGCGCGCGTGAAATACCGCCGTCCCACGCCCAGCAGTCACGGGACCTTAGAGTGAAGGCGCTATGTGCCCCATCGTATTACAAACCGGCAAGCAAAAACAAACATTTGGTAAATATTACAATAATTATACGGTATTTATTTACAATTATATCACCAGGTCGGTACACCGTATCGGAGCATGAGTCGCGCGCTCGGGAAACCGCTCCGACCGCTTCTGAATATTTCCGAGCCGCGAACAGGCTCAACGGAATTCTTGAAAAAACAATTATTGCGCCGACGCGATACCGCCGACACCGGGTATAAATAGGCGCTCCACCGGGTAAAAAGAACAGAACCTTCTCCGCTGCTTTGAAGTCGGCACGACGCTCAGAGCATCCCAAAGAACCTATACGCTTGAATAGCAAGATCGAGGTTGGGTGTATTCCGCCTCTGCTGGGCTTTCCCAGCATCCCGCAAGACGATGCGTTCCAAATATCCGATCGTTCGGCCATACTTCTAGCGGTGGGAAATTACTCGTCATCGACGGATATTCCCGTCTGCCGGACGCTTCTATTCCGACCGCAAATCACTCCCACTACTTCCAGATAAATCGCAAAGCATCTCGCGAACCGTCACAAGACGACCGAGACTCGTCATTACTACGGCGATAGAATCCGCACAACTAGGGCCGTAAGACCGCCCTACGCGTCGAAATTACCAGCACGCTATTCGCCATACCGCGAGGCCCCCGTCCCTCGCGGCGATATCACCGCGCGCTATCGCGCTTCTCACCCGCCGAGTGACACCGCCTATTGATCACGAGCATCGATCATTGCGCACCGCGCTCGATCCGCTGCCGAAGCATATCTGCTATAAATGCGTCCTAAGCATGTACTCGGGCTCGATGCACATCGAAGCGCACCTCCAGAGTGACTCCGCAGCCGCCGTTTAAAACACGCGGAACCTCGCACGGGCACCCGCCCGCGCCGCTCTCACCTACGCTCATTCATTCACGTGCACTCGCGTTCATTCACCTTCAACCGCGCACATTCATCCACCCACTTTGTAACTCCCGCAGTCTGACAATAAATAAATCTATTGCTTATTTAGCACAACCACTCGCATTCTTGTACTTGCTATATCTTCCGAGCCCTGATCCCGACCGAGCTATCCTGCGACAGGAAAAACCGACCGTTACAGGATTACTCGTGATACAGGATAGATAGCGATATAAGATCGCGATAATCAATGTTAATGCGCCGATGGAGGATAAAGATAACGAAATTAAAGACAAATTCTATAAGAAACTCAAACACTTTATAGACCAATTGCTGAACGATTATATGAAAATAATCTTGGGAAATTTTAACGCGAAAATCGATAGAAGATATTTTTAGATTAACGATAGGACATGAAAGTTTGCACAAGGATATTACAACGGAATAAGGATAATTAACTTTGCAATCGGCAAAAAGTTCTTCATCAAAAACACGTATTTTAAACATAAAAATATTAATAAACAAATTAGATTTCCCCGGATGGAAATATGCGTAACCAAATTGATTACGTTCTTGCGGATAAATGACGCCATAAGAACATACTCAATGTTAGGTCTTTTAGAAAGGTGGATTGTGATTCGGATTATTTTTTTGTAATGCTAAAATTAGAAAATGTCTTTCGACAAACAAAACTAATGGAAGCTAATGGGAACTAAACATTTAAACGCACAAAATATTATGAAGAAAGAAAACGGATTAAAATACACGGTAAAAGTAACGAAATTCACAGCCTTAGAGGAAATAGATAAATCGGATGATAACGCGATTAACAGACAATGGAAAAACGCAACATGATAATAAAATCAACGAAAGTCACGGTAGGTTTTTGTAAAAGAAACAGAAACAATAGTTTGACAAAGAATGCGTAAAAATTGCTAAAGTATAAAACGAGACACACATCTCATGTTTAATCCATAATACAAAAGAAACTCAAGAGTAGTTATTTAATAATAATGATAGGAAAGAGATTTATGTTATATTTAAAAATAAGAAGCTTCAATATCTAAAATATAAAATTGAAGAAATAAATAAAAATTGCTAACGTTCTAATTGCTAAAACAGTAACGTCTGCGATATGTACACGAGAATAAATAAATCTAGGAAGAGATTCCAAGCTAGGACGAAAATGATGAAAGATGAAAACGATAACTTAATTACAAATGCAACCAGAGTATTACTCTGCACTCCAGAGTAAACACTTGGAAAAAATATTTTGATCAATTATTAAATGTTGAATCTCAGAACGACTAGAAAATAGAAAGCCTTGATATTTACACCGCAAGCTCATGATTAATGAACCAACGATTGTAGAAGTAAAAAGCAATTAAAAGACTAAAGAATCACAAAGCACCGGATATTGATTTGATTCCGGCAGAAATAATTAAATAATTAAATGGAAGGAAATAAATTATTTAAAAAAATTCATAAATTAATTAATATGATTTGAAACTAAGTGAAGTATTGTCGGAACAATGGAAAAATTTAATTGTTATTCCGATTTTCAGAAAAGAGAACAAAATGAACTATCGAGACATTCATTTTCATCAACTTGCTATAAAGTTTTGTCAAATATTCTATTGATTAAGCTACTACTATATGCAGATGAAATAATTCAAGATCATCAATGCGGTTCTAGAAGAAATAGATCGACAACAGATCAAATTTTTATTATTTGGCAAATTTCCAAAAAATGGAAATTTAATTAATCTGTACATCAACTCTGCATTGATTTAAAAAAAAGCGTATGATTCGATAAAATCAAAGAGAATGTTTGAAATTTTGATTTGTTTGGGGATACCTAAAAAATTGGTTACTTACTTCAAGTCCGTTTAAAAGATACAGAGGTTGAATAAAGATTGATAACCAAATGTCAGAGATTTTTAATATATATAGTGATTTGAAACAGGTGATGCATTGTCACTTTTCTGTTTAACCTAGTATTGGAATATGCTGTTAGAGAAATGCAGGAAAGTGAAGAGGATTTGTAGTTAAACGATATAACTCAATTATTAATATATGCGGACGATAGTTTTGCTGGAGGATAATAATGAAACAATAATTAATAATACAAAAACTCTAATAAATAAAACGAAAGAACTCGGATTGCAGAAAAACGTAAAAAAAAACTAAATACAGGGTGTCTCAGAGCACCTGTGTCAACGCTCGTGGACAGATTGAGGACAGTAAACTGAAGAGAAAATCCTTTACTATTTTGCAATTTTTGCAATTATTGAAGTATTAATTTAAAAAAATTGGCGAATGAACAAGCGTTTCGCGCGACTAAGCCATAGGTTAGGGTATGCTCTAAGCGTGACAGCGAGCTTCGTAATGTTGCACGGCAACGAAATGTTTGGTATCCCTCTCGTCGCGAGGCCAAACTTTTCGTTATCGTGCGACACTACGAAGCTCGCCGCTGTCATACTAGAACGTCTCGTGGTCCAGCCGCGCGATAGCCGCGTGCTCATTCGCCAATCTTTTTTAATTATTATCTCAACAATTATTGCGAAAATTGCAAAATGATAAAGGACTTTTCTATTTAATTTACTGTCCTATGTCTGCTTTGGGACACCCGGCATATGATCACTAATAGATTTCAGAATATTCAAAATGGCGGAAATTTGGCCGTTTGTGATAAAATATTTGAGCAGATTAGTAATTTTATATATTTAGAATCAATTTTAAATCAAATTAATGCAATGAGAGGAGAGCTTAAGAAAAGAATTAATTTGGGGAATGTTTATCATTCGATTTTCAAATAGCAAATGTTCGTCATTTTGACGAATCATGTTCGTATGAATGACATCAAGTGATCAAAAAGAGACCAAAAATTGTCCATCATAAATCTTTTGAATGACATTAAAATAACGTCATATTACGTCAGTATGACGGAATATTTAATTAAGTCTTATATTTTTTTTATGTCAGTGCCATAAAATCTATAAAAAGATGCTATTTTATCTCAATGAAATCTTTGATAGAAGATATTCATATTTGACTATATTTATGATTTATGATATTATAATTTATTAAATATACTTGTATTTATAATTGTAAATTTATTTATTTATTCTATTATTTTATTTATTATTTAAAAGTTAAAATTATAATTTTTAATTAAATCTAATTTTTAATAAATTAGTTTTAAATTAATTAGCTATTTAAATTGTTTATTAATTAATTATTTATAATTAATTATTTATAATTAATTAATATAATTTTAATTTTATATAATTATAATTTTATTAAATAGTCAAAAAACTTCACGCAAGTTTTATAGGTAGATAATATATCGATTAAAAATAAACGCGAATATTTGGATCTAAGTAGCGAAAGCGAATAATGCCTTAATGAAAATAAATAATAACGTTTGCAAGGCTCGCAAACATAATCTGTTTTTAATTTTTGAATGGTGAATAAGAATAAAGATCAAATAAGGCATTTCAAAATTATTAAATATTTAATTTATAACAATATTAAATTTAATATATAATGTAAAATACATAAATTATTTTTAAAATATAAAGTTTTCTACCTTTATATAAAATTCATATACATATAAATAGTAAAACGAGCATTGCAAACGTAAAGTGAAACATGCCTTAAATTACGTAAATTATATGCGTCGTTATACTGCGCACGTGTTTTTCTTTTTTTTGCTACACCGGCGAAAGAAAGAAGGAATTAGTTTGTACTAGTTTGTACTAGTCTGTCCTCCATGCAAGTTTGTGCAAGTCCGTGATTATATCGTATTGCTCAGTGTATATTTTAGAAGACGCAGGAAAAAATTCTGTACTTTTTTATTATTTAATGTACTTTTACTTTCTTAATTATTTAATATTAAATGATATTAAAATGACTTTTGTTGGTGTCGAATTTGCTAATGAAATTGTTGAAGAAAAAGCATCAATTGCTTTAGTGCATCGCTCATGATTCACGCCACGAAAGAAAGAGGTTTGTGACCTCCATATAAAACTGATGCACAATTTAAGAAAGCTCTCTTTCTTAAGGAGAACCAAAAAGCGAGACATGGAAATTATAGTGTCAAACAAATACTTTACTTTTATGATATATACATACACGCGTGCGCATACACACGCACGCACACACACACACACACACACTCACACACACACACACACACACACACACACACACACACACACACACACACACACACATGTATATTCTTATATATATTGTTACGTCCCTGCATCGTATTAGAGGCAATAGGTCTGAAGCGAGATTATAGAGAAGGATCGTCTCCAAGTGATTGTTATGGAATGTCGATAAACAACGGCAGCCATGTTAGATTTTGGGAAGCTGTCTTGCAGTGTGACCGTATTGGAGACAGCTCCGTCTTTACGTTCGGTTCACTTATTACGTTGCTGTGTTACTAGCGTTACTGTGTTATTATTCTAAAGTTTCCCATAAAGTTTTAAAGTTTCCATAAAGTTTCCCATTTCCTAAACAGATGCTTTTCTTTCACGTAAGTGACACAGTGTGCGAGTGTAAAACAAACCTCAATAAATCTCGAGCCAACGGACATAACATTTTGGGGGCTCGTCGGGATTTACATCAGCGCAGAACGAGCTATGGCTACATCGGAACACCAAATTTTGTCAGCTGGAGTGTCGATACAAAAAAGATTACGAGATGCGACTCCGCTCACCGCAGGGCCAAAAATGGCAGGCGATTCCGCGACAGCACAAATTACAACATCAAGACCATCTCTTGAGAGAATTATCCTTCAATCTGCGCTGCGAGAAATACGACAGCTTCGCATCTGAAAGAGCGAGTTTAGTTTGAAGTGCAGCTTCTGCAGCGGAATGAGATGCTCCGCGGAATGGAGAAAAAGGATGCGACAAATGGACATACAGCGAAATCATTCTAAGAATGAAGATAGTTTTAGAGCAGGAAGTTTTTTCAAGATAAAGTAGTTAGCGACTCATGCGGTGGTAATCACACGTCGGACGGTCAGCCGTGTCGGGCGCTCGCGGCGCGCCGCGCCGCGCCGCTACTGCCTGCCTTCTGTATTCGACGCTGATTTGCTAACTATTTTTGCTTGTAACTCAAAAATTACGCTTCAATTCAAATTTTGATAAAGGAAAAATCGTCTTAGAATTGTATCAGGAATACGT
>JBCAUJ010000046.1:1452535-1473071 GCA_038406275.1 Cataglyphis albicans
CCTTTCTATCACTTTCTTATACTTCCCTTTTGCTTCCCTATAACTTTTCCCATCCCCTCCCTTCTCTCTCCACCTCCACAACTCTCTTCTTACTATGCCCTTTTCCTCCTTACACTCGCTGTCCCACCACCCTCTTTCCCCTTTAATCCCCTTTGCCGCGCACCCACCTCGCATCACCTGCTTTATCCTGTCTCTCATATTTTTCCATACCTCCTCCACCTCTCCCTCTACATCCTCCACATTTCCTAACGCCTTCCTGAACTCATCCTTCCCCTCTCGTGTCCATATCCATTTTGTACTAGTTCTCTCCTTTCTTCCTAACCTTATCTTATCTCCCCCTTTTATTCTGACTATGACTGGATGATGATCAGAGTCTACGTTATCTCCCACCTCCACCTCGCATACTTGCATCCTCGTGTCTTCATCCCCCATCATCTATCACTGAATTGATTGTAGATTTATTATCATCTAAAAAATTCAGTCAGGTAAGAAATAAATCATTAGTATATATAGGGTAATTTGGAACTATAGTGCAAGTATAATGTCCTTGAAAGGGCGTATTCCTGAATAAATTCTAAGACAATTTTTTTCTTTACGAAAATTTCGTTTGAAGCTTAGTTTTTGAACTATAAAAGGAACTAGTGAGCGAATTATAGGAGTACAGAAGGTAGAGGCGATGCAACTCTCTGTCCGATGCAGGCGCTTATGCGAGGCGCTCGTTATAGCTGATTGAGCGCTATAGCGTACTTGTCCCGTAATTCATTCACTATTTTATTTTATAATTTCAAAATTAAGCTTCAGATGAAATTTTCATAAAGAAAAAATCGTCTCAAAATCATTTGGTAATACGATCTGTTAAGGACAAACGGTTGTTCTAAACCACCAAGCTACAGTGCTCGAGCTGTTTGCTGACACACATTCGCAGTTCGCGATCGGCAGCGCTAATGCCGACATAACCTATTTGTTGTCGTCGCGCAATTTCTGCGTCAAGTAACGTACGTTGTGTATTTAACACGTTTCTTTAAGTGATTAAGTTAATAATCGGCAGTGGTCCATTGTGAATAATTGATAATCGATTGTGATTATTATAATCATTACTAATTGTCTAATTCATCGATTAAATGCGTGAGTATAAAAGTGTAAAAATATTGTTATAACATTGATACTCAAGTGTCGATAAAAAACATTTTGCGTGCTACTCACAACCGTGCAGCAATTATTTGTGTAAACATTTTATTTATAAAGAATTAAATCTCTACAAGGTAAGAATAAGTGAGTGAGTGAGCGAGTAAGATGACTACCCAGCGAGTGAGTGAGTGAGTTAGTGAGTGAGTGAGTGCGTGAGAAAGAGAGAGAGAGAGAGAGAGAGAGAGAGAGAAAGAGAGAGAGAGAGAGAGAGAAAGAGAGAGAGAAAGAGAGAGAGAAAGGGAGGAGAGACAGAGAGAATTTGTGTGTGCGTGAGAATGTGTATGTGTTTGTAAAACGCGTACACGTTCCCATACACACACATAGATAACACTTTCACTCTCTCTCTCTCTCTCTTTCTTTCTCTCTCTCTCTCGCTCATTCGCTCGCTCACTCACTCTCTTATTCTTATCTTGTAGATATTCTTCATAAATAAAATGTTTACAAATAATTGCTGCACTGCTGCACTGTGGATAGCACACAAAATGTTTTCATCGACATTTGCATCAATGTTGTATTAACATTTTTACACTTTTACACTCACGCACTTAATCGATGAATTTGATAATTATTAAAAACGATTATAATGATCACAGTCAATTACCGATTATTCACAATGGATCACTATTGATTATTCACTTAAAAAAACGCGTACACAACGTACGTTATTTCACGGGGAGATAGTGCGACGACAACAAGCAAGTTATGTCGATATTAGCACTGCCGATTGCCGATCGCGAATTATGAATGTGTCAGCAAACAGCTGATCGTGCGCTGCAGCGGAGTGATTCAAAACAACCGTTCGTCCTTAACAGATCACATTACTAAATGACTTCTAAGACGATTTTTTTTTACAAAAATTTCTGAAACTTAATTTTTAAATTATAAAAGGAAATAGTGAGCGAATTATGGGACGAGTACGCTATAGCGCTCGATTAGCTGTAGCGAGCGCCTAAGCGGCCTATCGGACAGTGAGTTGCGCCATACCATATGTACCTGTGCCGCAATTCGCTCACTATTTCATTTTATAATTTAAAAACTAAGCTTCAGATAAAATTTTCGTAAAGGAAAAATCGTCTTAGAATCAATTTAGGAGTACGAGCCTTCAAGGACACTATACTTGTTTTGATACACCTTGTATGTCATTAATGTTAGAATATTTAATTCTGTAAATTTATTGTCCAACTAAGACTTAATAGAAATTGACTTAATTTGTTCTTTGTTTTAATATATTCTTTATTATTTTTGAACATATATTTCTCTTTTAATATAATTGCACATAACACAGTCTACATGTTTCTTTGACTTCTTAACCATTCTTTTTTTGTAGTATATATAGGTACATGCTCCTTGTAAAAACTGCCACCTGGGTGACTTTTTAGAACTATAAATTAGCATCTTCTTGATCAACTTTAACACTTTTCTTTGATAATTAAAGTTACATCTTTGAAAAAATATAAAAGAACTCTAATTATATAAACAAACAACAAATATATATATATATATATATATATATATATATATATATAAAACTCTTTTACAATAGTTCATTTGATCACACATCTTCAATCCTATTTTAATTAATGGTTTTGTCATAATATTTGCAACTAGTTTCTTAATTGAGATCTGTTAAATCTTTAATTCTCCTTCAGTCATCTCTTTTCTGATAAAAAAATGTTTAGTTGCAATATGTCTCGTTCTGCGATGAAATTCAAGATTTTGTACTAGCTTTGCAGCTGCAGAATTGTCTACTTGAAGAACAGAAACTTCTTTCAATTTTTAGATTTTTTCAAATAATCTGCTCAATCAAATAATTTCTTTGATCATTTGCAGCCACAATATCTGCTTCGGTTGTTGAAATAGCTTACATCGCTTGTCTCTGACTTAGCCATGAAACGTCAACATATGTGACAACTACTCCTGAAGTTGATCAGCCAGTTTTTATGCATTCTCCAAAATCTGTATAACTGAAACACTTTAAAATGCCCTTACTTGCATTGCACTGGTATATTATATCCAAATCGATAATTCCTGCAATGTATCGGAATACTTTCTTGACTCGTGCAACATCCTCTGTGGTTGGATTCTCAAGTGACTTCGACAAGAATCCCACACTATAAACAAGATCTAATCTTGTACCAAGCATCAGATACATCAACGCACTAATCACCTGCTTGAAAAAATTGTGCTTCTCAACATCATCTTTCTTTATTTTTTTGTGTCTGGACTTTGTAACGGTCTACCTTACCCGACACCACGGATCGGCTCGTCGGTTCCAGGATTCGGGAGAAGGAAGAGACTCGGGCTCGCAAATTACACACTCGATTTGCTTAACAATGATTTATTTACACGTTATGTACAACAGAATATAGCTCGCGAATACAATCAACGGAAACGGGATAGGCCCGTAACGAATCGAACACAAGGCCATGCCAGGTCGCGACGTCGGGTGCCGAGGATGCGCACTACTCAGCTGCCCGTCCTGAAAAGGACTGAGGGCCAACCGGCGTGCTTTGCGTCTTATCCCGAAAAGGACTAGGCGCCGGAGAGAAGCTGTTCCTGGCGTCACGAGTGGGCACGAGTCAGCCTTATCAACTAGGCGGTATATACAGGCGCGACGCGTACTGCGGATAGAGCCTAATGCTCTCGGTCGCGGATCACCGGGAGATTTCCGCGCGGTCGTAGTCGACAAAAGCGACGAAGAGAACACTCTTCATCCCGGACCGTGCCGATCGTCGAGAGCACTCGACAGAGAACGAGAGCACTCGTTCCCCGGGCCGGAGGTCGTAGTCGACGGTATCGCGAAGAGGCGACGAAGAGAGCACTTTTCGTCACGGACAGTGCCGGTCGTCGAGAGCACTCGACAGAGAACGAGAGCACTCATCCCCCGAACCGAAGGTGGTTGGCGTAAGGGAGAGCACTCCCTTGCACCGACAGGACTGGACGCCGAGAGCGCTCGGCCGAAGACGAGAGCACTCGTCTCCTGGACCAGGTTAGAGGAGCGGTGTCAGGATCGGTAAGCTGGAGACTCAGAGAGCGCTCTGAGGCTTCTAGCGTCCCGAGGATCGGGACCAGGAACTGGTACCGCGAGCCGTGTCGAGCCGGCTTATATACCCGGCCGGCTCCCCTTACTAAGGCTCGCATCGCCCTAGTGGGGGATCGCATCGCCCAGCGGCGGCCCGTGTGGTGAGCTCGCCAGTGGCGCAGAGATGAAATTTATGAGGCGCCGAGCGCCAGCCTCTTCTGCGGACGGGTGGACGGTCCGCGAGGCTTTCGTAACGACCATTGGTCGTTACAACTTTTATTTTTTGAAGTGTCTGGACTTTTCAGCATTGATGTTGAAACTGGCTTGCAATCAGAAAAGTTAAAACGTTCAAGAATTTTTCTTGCATACATTTTTTGAATTTCTAGTTCTAAAAAATACTCTGCTTTTTTAGAGACAATTTTGAATTCCGATTTTAATTTTCCAAAAACAATTTTCAAGTCTCGTGGATCAGTTGCTCCAATCGACTCGTCATCTATGTATAAAACAAGTATAAGTCTCTTGCCATTCCTTTCTCAAATGTACAAACATGAGTCGACTTTACTGATTCTGAATCTTAATTTAAAAAAAACTTCCAAACCGCTTATTCTAGCACCTTGATGCTTGATTTCCATACAGATCCTATAAGGCATAACTTGCCGCCGCCATATGTATTTTCCTTATCGCGCGCGCAACCGTTATCTCGATACCGACCGATGGTCTACTTGATAACAGCACTCTCATTTTATGTAATCTAGCAACTCAGATTAATTTAATCGTTGACATGTAATCGAAAATGCAAGATCGTTTTACAAAAAAACGAGTCAAGAGATGACTCGTGTTCCGGCAATCGTAGAATACAGACTGGTTATTCAATTTTTCCGAGCGTTTTCCTTCGCGAATAGCATAAGCTCTCGTTTAAATATTTGTACGCAAAGTCCGTTATTAAAGTGTAATATTTATTTGAATATTGTTGAAATACAATTTTGTTAAAATAAAGACCATCTAGCAAATTCTTTTACGCGCTCAAGTTCCTGATAATTCCAGCGATAACCGGTCCAATTAAGAGATTATCCTTACAACTTCAGAAGAAGGATGTTCCTGAGATTTTTCCCCAAAATTTTTCTTTGCTAGTTCTGATATCAATCGCCACGAAATGCCGCGTTTTTTGCCGTGTTCGCGAGTATTTCAACGCCATTATGCTATATTTGTGTAATATGTGCTCAGAATCAATTTAAAATGATTTTCCGTTTAATAACATTTTGAAACTATAAGTTTATTGGTAACGTGCTGATAAATGTGTTCAGAATTTCATCAGCTGGCGCGCCATATTGCTCTCAAGCTCCGTAGATCTTCGTAGATATAAGTATCGTCCTTTGTGTCATCGATCATATTGGTATTTCAATTAGAATTTCAAGATGATTTCAAGAAAACAACTAAAAGCTTTTTCTCTAACTGAACTGCAAGAAATGCTGGTTAAACGAGAACATAGAGATATCCCTAAGAATCACGCAACTTTTATTGATCTGCTGTTTAATTTTGCTAAGAAAATGGCAAAAGCTCAGAAAAATGTAGCTGACCATACGAATACAAAAGGAGAGAATAGCCAAGATTTTCGAGGTTTTCCTAATAATGTTAGAAACGCTTCAAATCCTCAAGAAATGAAATATGAGGTTAGCGGATTCAAATGGTCTTTCGACTATTCAGGCAACTAAAGTCAGTAATAATTTAAATTAAGCTTTCAATCGGAATCTCCCCCCCCCAGAATATGTCTTTTGAAATAGTTGTTGCTCGGTTATGTACAATGATTACAAATCAAATGAAATTCCAACAATAGCAATCTCAAAGTCAACAGAAGATGATGATTAAAATTTTATCGGAATTGGGTAATAATGTTTCAAATCAAAATCAAAATGGACAAGGTTCAGTATCTGTTCGCGGACAGGTTTACAGCACAGGAATATTTAATAAATCTTGTACAGCCTTTAGATAGTCTTTGAAGCCGTTTTAAGAGATAAATCTCTTATGATGTTGAAAGGTTGAAGCTCGAGAATAATTATTTTATAAAAAAAGTTTTTCTGATTATGCCATGGATAAGATTACCCTGATACATCCATTGAGACTTCCAAATAAAATCGTTATAAGATTCTTAATGGAATGACCAGTATTGCGATTAAAGCTGCCGCTGCTGGTTTAAAAGTTGACTCTCTGAGCAACTATTTAAGAGAGATGCAACAAATCACCGATCTTTGCTGTTTGTCTTCGAAGGGGTCGTCCCCAACTTTTTCCAGGAAAGATAAGTTGAAGGATTCTACATCTTCTTGAATTTCTGAAAATCAGAAGAAGAAGGTTATTTTATGTACGTATTATCGTGGAAAAAATCATTTGAAGGAAGACTGCTTTAAATTGAAGAAGAAAAAGTCTGATCCATCTCAGTTGAATCATCAACCATTTTCATCGATTGGTGCTGTTGAAGATCTCATGAAAAATTATTGAAGGCGACGTTGCATATGTTAACCCATTTATGACAAAATAATAATTACTGATGATACGGTTTTAAAAATCTCGGAATTTAATAATATTACTTGTTTTTTTTATAGTTTTTTGGATACATGATATCCTGTTTCTTTTGTTTAAAATGAAATTCTTTCTCAATTTGATATTCCTTGTAATCGTGTTAAAATTAATTACTCTTATAAAGCTTTAAACAGTATACCCATTAATATTTCTATTAATAATAAGTAATACTAATAATTTCTATTAAGTTAGATATGCTTTCGAATTATTTTGCTGATATGACATTTTCGGTTCTTAAAAATAGCTCGTTTATATCACAATTAATGTTTGGACGTGTTTTTCTTACAAATCATAGGATTACGATTACAATTAATCCTTTAATCCTTGAAAATATAAATAGTAGAGTTAATTTTTTTTTGAAATTGCTTCTACTGATATAATTGAAACATCTTCAAATAAATAAAGAGGATTTATTAGCTAAAAATTAATACTGATTTTGACAAAGACGTATAAAGTAAATTAATTTCTGTAATCAAGGAAGTCAAAAACTGTGATATTCTAGTCGAGGATGACTATTCTGTTAAAATAAATTTAAAAGATAATATTTGCTTATTCCCCAAAACGATTCGCTTATAAAGAGAAAATCCAAATAAGACAAATTACCGATGATTTATTTTTAAGGAAAATTATTAAAGAAAGTAATTCTCCATTGAGCAAGGGTTATTTCCGTAAGAAAGGAAAATGGTTCAATGCGCTTGTGTATTGATTTACGTCCACTTAATAGTACAACAATTAAACAGAAATATTCATTCTGATAATCGAGGACTGTTTAGCACAACTAAGCAATAAGTATATATTGTTACGTCCTTGCGTCGTGTTGAAGGCAATCGGTCTGCAGCAAAATCATAGAAGAAAATCATCTCCAAGTGGTTGTTATGGAATGTTGATAAACAACGGCAGCCATGTTAGATTTTGGGTTGCTGTGTTTGCTCCGGGCGGCTGTGTTTGCTCCGTCTTTACATTCGATTCATTTAATATGTTGGCCGGGCTTCCCGGTTGGTGGGACGGCGGACCCCATACCCACGCTCAACCAGGCCATTTCTCGTGGTTAGGCCGGGCTTCCCGGTTGCTAGAGCGGCGTTAGATTAAGCACTCGCGAACCGATATACCGGGTGAACCAAGACCGCCGGACCGACTATAGATTCCGATACACGCGCCGGGTACTCCGTACAATCCGGCCGACCGAACTTAAGAAGGACGACGTAATCCGCATATTAGCCGCACACGGACGCGATACAGTAGGCAGCTTAGACGAGTTGCGCCGGCAACTCCGTCGCTTCGTCGCGTTAAATCCAACTTTTTTCGCGTCTCACCTCACTACCTATGAAAGGAACGACTCCATGCTACCACTGACTTGGGGGATCCCAGAGACCAGAACCAACCGACCTTGCCAGGGTCATGAATCAGATCTGTAAGTGCCATTTTGACGAGAAGAATTCCAGCGTTCCTGAAACGCCTCGAGGAGTTAAAACGAGGGTACGGCTTTACTGACGATCAAATTGTATTGGGCCTACCCGAACTGTTACGAGGAGATCCGCTCCTATACCGCAACTGCCAGGATCAGTGGACCGACTGGACCGATTTTTGTCGGGACTTCCGCGCACAATACCTTCCGTGCAAGTATGGGTACCAGCTCCGCAGTGCCATTATGAGGCGTCGACAGCAAGGGCAAGAGCCTTTTCAAAAATACGCCACCAAAGTACTGACGATGATGCGGCGGGCAGGAAGGTACTCCGCACCAAAACAATTGGAACAACTCTACATCAATATGAACCCCGAATATCGGTTATATATACGGTGAGGTGAGGTCCACAGCTCGAGTAAACTCAGCGCTCGGGTCGCCGATATCGAGGAGATCGACCGTCAGAGAAGGAGCCAATGGCAAGAGGGGAGGAGAGTGACCACAGCGGTCCCCGTAGCTACCGCCTATAAACGGGACGAGTGCTGTTGGCGCTGCAAACAGCGCGGTCACACTCGGCAGGATTGCCGCCGACCTCCGAAGAAATTTTGCTCTCGGTGTGGCAAAGACGGAGTGCTCACTCGTGAATGTCACCCAGTAGCGGGAAAAGAGGCTTGGGCCGGACAAACCGCGGCCATCAATCCAGCCCGAATCCGAGTGAAATTCACTCCACGGCCGCACGTGCAGATCTACTTGACCCAACAATCTCTCTGGGCCCTGGTTGATTCCGGTTCAGAGATTTTGTTCGTGAACGCCCACATTGCGCGCCGAACGGGCATCCCGACGTGTCCCGCGGCAACCTAGATCAATCTAGTCGACGGAACCAAAGCTGAAGTTTTAGAGACCATTGAACTCCCCGTTACCGTAGAGGGAGAAACCATTCGACACGATTTTCCGTTTTGCCAAACTTGGGCAGCCCTGTGCTTATCGGAGTAGACCTATGGGCTAAACTTCGGTTAACTATGCCTCCACCACCTCTGGCCACATTCCTGAACCGGCAGTCCACCCTCGGGGTTGTTACGTCCAGCTAGCAAAGCCCAAACCAGGAGGCTCAACGCCTTAGTCTTCTTAAGGACCGAACTAGCCGAATTTGATAGATTCACGGTCTGATCGATCGGATCCAACATCACATCCGACTAAAGCCCGGGCCACCTATCAAACAACGGTATCGGCCAAGAAACCCGGCCATGCAGGCGGTCATCGACAAAGAGATTCGCGATATGGAATGAGAGGGCATTATCAAATCTTCGACAAGCGCGTGGAGCTCCCTGATAATATTAGTTAAGAAAAAGGACGAGGCCTATCGATTCTGTATCGACTTTCGAAAACTCAACAAGGCGTCAGAAAAAGACGCATACCCTTTGCCACACATTATGGCTACTCTTGTCAAGTTACGAGGGGCGCGCTACCTATCCACGCTGGATTTAAAGAGCGAGTACTGGCAAGTGCCACTGGCGCTCGAGAGCTGACCGGTCACTGCTTTTACCGTACCTGGGCGCGGGCTGATGCAATTGCGGGTTATGCCGTTCGGGTTACATTCCACTTTCGAACGGCTGCTAGATAACCTCCTAGGACTCGAGCTCAAACCGCATGTCCTTGTCTATCTGGACGACATTATTATTGCCAGCCGAACCTTCGACGACCATCTGAGACACATATCCGAGGTTTTCCGTCGCTTACGACAAGCAAAGCTCTGTTTAAGCCCCGAAAAGTCATTTCTGCCGACCCAGCCTCCGCTACTTGGATCACGTAATCGGGAGGGCATCCAAACCGACCCAGAAAAAGTCAGCGCAATCGCTAACTGGCCGACACTCACCAACTTGAAAAGAATTCGCCAATTCTTAGGGATCGCATCGTGGTACCGACGGTTCATCGTCGATTTCTCTCAATCATCGCGACACCGCTGACTCGTTTAACGCGAAAAAGCGTTCGATGGACCTGGACCGACACCGAAGAAACCGCATTTAGACGGGTGAAAGAAGCTCTCACCACCGCGCCGGTCCTCGCGTGTCCAAACATCAAGCGGAGATTCACGCTTCAGACGGACGCCAGTACCCATGGCTTGGGGGCGGTCCTCACTCAACACCTGGAAGAAGGGGAACGCGTCATCGCATACGCCAGCCGAACTCTCAACGCCGCGGAGCGCAATTACTGCGCCACCGAATTAGAGTGCCTGGCGGTCGTTTGGGGGATAAGGCGAATGCGCGAATACCTAGAGGGGTACAAATTTACGGTCCTGACTGACCATCAAGCTTTGTATTGGTTACAAAGGGTGGAAGAACCGACGGGCCGGTTAGCGAGACGGATCTTCGAATTGCAACAATTCGATTTCGAGATCCAATACCGAAAAGGGGCCCTCAACAAAGTGGCCGACGCCCTCTCGCGAGTACCCGAAGCCAGCGCCGTAACCCGGCGACCCAGATGCACCTGGTACCGCCGCCTCGCAAAAAGCATACGCGAACAACCGATCAATTACTCGGACTACGAGATCCGGGATGGACTATTGTACCGACACTTGCTGCATGACTTAAACTTCCGCGAGATTCCTTCCAAAGACCAATGGAAGAGGTGTTTGCCGAAGGAGGATCGACTATCCCTCCTCAAGCGAATGCACGACGACCCTGCATCTGGGCACCTGGGCGTAGCGAAGACCATTGCCCGTATTGCCCGCCTGTATTATTGGCCAGGCATGTTCCGGGAGGTCGCGCAATACGTATGCCGATGACCAAACTGCCTGGCACACAAAGTGCCATAACAGCGACCCGCGGACACCCTCCGAGCTACCGTCGTCGCCGCGCCTTGGCAGCAAACTTCCGTCGACTTGGTAGGATCACTACCCAGGTCTACCAACGGCCATACGTGGCTCCTTAGCATTCAAGACCGATTCAGTAAATGGATTGAGATGATACCCATACGAAGGGCAACAGCCGAGAACCTAGCCCAGGCCATCACTAAACGATTAATATGCCACAAGTGCTTTACGACGCTAATTTCTGATAACGGAACGCAATTTACGGCCCAAAGGTTCAAAAACTTGCTCGCCGCGTTCGGGGATAACTCATCGTACCTCTTCGGTTTACGCGCCTCAATGCAACCCGATGAAATGCGCTAACCACACCATTAAAACTATGGTGGCGCAATATATTGAAAAGCGACACCGAAGTTGGGATGAGCACCTTGACGCGTTACAATTTGTGGTGAACACTGCCAAAAACGAGGCCACCAGGTATAGGCCTCCTGCCTACGTTCTGCACGGCCGCGAATTAGCCCGACCATATCGGAAGGACCGGAGACTGCCGGCCCCCGCACCAAATTCAGATGTGTACCAAAGACGACTCGAAGATGCGTTCGAGTGTCTGTACCTGGTCCGGGCGTTCCAGCGACAGGAACGCCATTATAATCTGCGCCGACGGGACTGGCGACCTTGCCTAGGCGACCAAGTTTGGAAGCGGGATCGACCGCTGTCCAACAAAAAGGAGTCCTTCAACGTCAAATTGGCACCCCGCTTTGTCGGACCAATGGAAGTCCACAAGATCCTGTCACCGGTAGTGGATCTACGCGATATCCAGGGGAAATGGCATCGTCACGTCCACATTCAGGACCTGAAGCCTGCACCAAAACCAGCCGAGAATCCGCCCGAGAAAGACCAGCCACCAGAGGACTAGCAAAGAACAGGCCACCAGCCCCGCCCTCCCTGAGCCGAGGTACGCGTGCGAAATGGCCCGAGAAGATGTATCGCGACCGGCCGAAAATGTACCGTATTCCGCCCATAGAGATAGATAGCGATCATGGAGTATGTAAACTAGACACGTGATCTGCGTGGCAGCCGCAACGTTCTGCTTGGGGGCTCAATTTTCAGTTGTTTCAGAGATGACAGAAAGACTCACGAAGGATTCGAGATTTATTAATGGTATCTCGGCTGGCAAGAGGATACAGGACCTTCAATCTGCACTGCGAGAGATACGGTAGCTTTGCGAGGAGCGTCTGAAAGAGTGAGCTGAGTTTGAGACGCAATTTTTGCAGCGGAATGAGGGAAAGGATGCGACATATGGACATACAGCTAAGTCATTCTAATAATAGAGATAGTTTTAGAGTAGGAAGTTTTGAGAAAATAGAAGCGCATGAGGAAATCATAACGCGAGTTAATAAAGAGCTAGGTTATAAATTAAAACCGGATAATTTTGGAAGGAATTTGGATGGAAGAGTCCCATTGTGTGAATTTCTTTCGCAGTTTAATTTGATAGCGCTGGCAAATAATTGAAACAAAAGTATGAAGACGATAGCATTAGCATTTTGTTTACGGGGAAAGGCACGTTCCGTATTAGATGAAATTGTAAAAATAGAAGAACTAAGATTTACGGACTTGGAATCAAAATTAGAATTACGTTTCGGGAAGGGACACCTCGCTCAAACTTATTATTCGCAATTTACCAATAAGAGACAAAAGCTGGGGGGAGATTTACCAACTTTAGAAGCGGAAATTGAACGATTATCGTGCTTAGCTTATCCTGAATGTACGCACGAAGTTCGCGATAGGATCGCATGTGCTCAATTTATTGCCGCAATAACGAACGGATTTTTAAAGCGGACATTACATTAGAAAATGTAAACTCATTGAAGTCTGTGATAGAAAGAGCTATGATGATACAAGCAATTCAGAAAAATAATTTTTTGAAAAAGCAAAATCGATTGGACATTGTTCATTTGCCCACCGTTCATTTGACACACACAATGTAGCATGTACTTTGTATGTTATTAAAGGATTCACTTTGCTTACCGGCGGAGTGGGTATTGGAAGGGAGCCGAAGGCCTTTCTTGCACCTCACTCCGTGTGTGTGTGTGTGTGTGTGTGTGCGCGTGTGTGTGCGCGCGCGTATGCGTGCATACGAACGGTATCTAAATGAACGGTGGACAAAAAAACGATGTCCAAATAACCGTTGGGCAAATGAGCAATGTCCAAATGAACGATGCGCAAATGAACGGTGTTCAAATGAACGGTGTCTAAATGAACGGTGCGCGTCTTTCTGTGTCAAAACGAACAGTGCCAAATAAATGGTGTCCAAATGAACAGTGTCCAAGTGAGCGGTGTCCAAGTAAACGATACGTATTTTCTTATGTGTCCAAAAGCTACTGTATCCAAAATTACTGTGTCCAATTGAACCGTGTGCAAAATCTCGTGTCTATTTGAAACGTGTCCATTTGCACTGTGTTCAATTATACTGTGTCCAAGTGAAGGTCACTTTATGCGGAAGAGTATGGAATGAAGAAGGATCAAAAGAGGGTATTATCGTACCAAAAGTGAAGAAAGGAACGGGAGAGGAAACAAAAGATTATAAAGGAATGACTCTAATGCCGTCATTATATAAAATATATATGTCGACATAAGGGGAAAGGTTAAGAAAAGAAGTGGAGATGAAGAGTGTTATCGGAGAGTCAGGCGATGTTTAGAAGAGAGGTGGGAACAATAGACAATAAACCATATACGCGCTAAATTATTTAGGAAACAAATAACTAGGAAAAAAGAGGGAATAAATGACTGCGATATTTGTGGACTTGAGGGCGACATTTAACTCAGTGGACAGGGAGATATTAATTAAATCAATGAGAGAAAAGAGAATAAGGGAAAAACATCTCTTTTATTCTTACTTCGATGTTGATGAAAACAAAAAGTAGGGTGAAAGTGAAAGATAAAACAGGTACAAGTATGTTAAACTGCAAGAGGAGTAAGGCAAGGGTCTGCTGAGTTCAATGCTCAATATCCTCAGCAAATCCTCAGCACATCCTAGCGAATCTAGAGGGAGAGGAAAAGAGGAAAGTTTATATGCTGGCGTATACTAATGACGGGTTGATGTAGAAAAGGAACAGGACATGAGGGCAATGCTGAATAAATTAAAGAGATACTTAAAAAAAAGGAATTAGAATTGAATGCGAAAAAGACTAAAATAATGAGATTTAGAAAGGGAAAAGAAAGGCTGAAAAAGATAGATTGGAAGGGAAAGGTACTAGAAAAAGTAAGGCAGTTCATGTATCTAGGGTACACTTTTCAAAGGAGTCGAAGAAAGCATATGTAAGGGAAAGAGGGAAAAGAGCGACTATAGTAATGAGTAAGATATGGGGAATCGGGCAAAGTTTGTGGGGAAAAGACTGGGAAACTTTGATGGATGTAGTTATACAATGATTTGGACGGTAATGAGATATCAGAAACTTGGGGCTGGAAAGAGAGAAAAAATAGAGAAAATGAAAAATTTATGAAATGAATAATGGAATGAACAGAAGAACACCAGAATATTTGATAAGGGAGGAGTTGAGTAGAGAATTAATGAGAAGAAGAGCAGGTAGAAGAGCATGGAATTTCAAAAAGAGACTAAAAGAGGGGAAAAGGGAAGACTAGAAGGTGATGGATAGAGATGAAGGGGAGAAAAGAGGGAGAATAACAGGGAATTAGGAACATGAGAGAAGAGTTTTTAAGGGAAAGGGGGTGAAGGTGAATAGGAAAACTGGGACTATAAGGTGATAGAGGGGATACAGAAGGGAAAGTAAGAAAAAGAAAAGGAGAAGAAAATTGGAGAGTCAAATTACAATAAATAGTATGGAAGAATAAGAGAAGAAAGAGTTCCGGAATATTTAAAAAAAGATTGGATAGAAAATAGATGGAAAAGGGTAATAAGATTTAGATTAGAAAATGAAGTAAGAGAAGAATTATATTAAGAAAAAGAATAAAGGAGAAAATGCAGAATATGTGGAAGAGAGAAGGAAACATGGGAGCGTGTGAAAAGGTTGTAGAAGAGGAGAATAGAGAGCGAAGGAGAATTGGCAAGAGATAGTAACAAAGATATTAACAAGAGAAGGAAGAGGAGAAAAATGGATGAAGGAGATAGAAAAGATAAGAGAAGGAGAAGATAAGAAAGAAGAGAGAAGGAAATGAAGGAGAGGAAGGGAAGGAGGATAGAAATGAAAGGATTGAATGAGTGCAAACACGTAGTATAAAAGAGAATAAGAATGAGAATTGGAGAAATAAGTGGAATATAGGTGAGAAGGATGGAAAGAGAGAGTGTAAAAGATATAGGAAAAAAACAGTGGAAACAGAGGTCCAAATAGAATTAAGTAGGATAAAGCCTAAGTAAGATAGTACATAAGGTAGTAGATATGAAATAATCCAATAGGTTGGAAAAAGAGAGAAAGAAAGAAAGAGAGAAAGCTTAATTTATTAAGCGCTCTGGGACAAAATCCCTTCAAGCGCCGTAAATAAAAATACATTCAAAGTAACAACATAATGATAGTATATACAAAAAAGTGTGGGTGAATATGTATATATGTAACATATGTATATATGTGTATGTATAAATGTACAAATATGAGTGTGAGTGTGCGCAATGTGCATAAATAAGCAATAATATGCTTACATGTGAAAATGTACATTATGACTGATAATTATAACTGATAATTTTCATGCTTAAGGCATGCCAGACACAAGAGTAAGAGCATTCTAAGAAACATTCCGAAATAAATCCCAATCATAAAGAGGCACAAGCGAGCAAATGCGAATAGAGTCTTTGTTTAAAATCTGCCATCTGTTGTCGCACTCCGAATGAACTGAGAAAGACCATTCCGGAACCTAGCCGATGTGAGTCTAAACGAACGTTTATACAGTTCCGTCCTACATTGACAGAAATAGCATATACCTCGGAGATCTAGTGGCACGATCAGTTATTGTGATCATGTAGTTAAAATAGGAGTGTAGGAGACTTGGTTGCTTAGTTTTTAATATCTTATACAAAAGGCATCCAACAAAGTAAGCTCTTCTAACATCGACCTTAAGCCAATATAACCTTACATAATAAGTAGTAATGTGCTCATCGGCTCTCACTTTAAAGATAAATCTGACACAAGTATTCACTGCTCTATGAAGTCTCAGATTATGTTCGGTTGTCATGTCCGTATAAGCTACACAGCAATAATCATGTGGATAGATCAGTGACGAGCTTAGCTTTAAGAGTTTCCGGCAATAGGTGCCTGCACAGTTTTAACTGATATAGAGCTGAATGGATCCTATTTATCATATTGGTAACCTTCTACCAAAATAAAGTATTCATGATCGTGACATCAAGATATTTAATAGCTGTAGAATATTAAATCCTGGGCCCATCCATTTTTATCTCAGGAAGTGTACTCAAATCAATGACGTTGATAAATCTCAATGTACTCATGATTATAGCCTCAGTACTATCAACGTTTAATATGAGCCTGTTAGTAATAGACCAGCCCAGAATAGCATCAATGTCCTTGTTGACGTTCCGGATAGTGTCAGGTAAATCTCCTGGTTCACAATGAATGTAGGCTTGAAGATCGTCAGCATAAAAATTGTACTTCCAGTATCTGATCACAAGACTAAAATCAGCTAAATATAGAGTAAAAAGCAAGAGCCTCTAACAGAGCTCTGAAACACCCCAACCCTGATGAGAGATAGAGACGAGGTAGTACTCTATGCTATTTTTAACCGCCTGAGTCCGCTCAGTCAAATAAGAGTGCATCCAACGCAAGACATTCTCAGAAAAGTTTAAGCTTTTCAACTTCTCGATTAGCAGGAGATGATCTGCTCCATCAAAAGTCTTTGGAAACCGAAAAATACAGACACAGTAACCATCCTACAGTCAGCCGCGTGTCTCACGTTGTCCAGCATCCTGATCAGACAATTTTGCGTAGAATAGTTGTTCCGATAAGCAGACTGACATGGATCGTATAAGCCAGAATCCTCAAAATTTGCACGAATCTGCGTGCAAACTATCCGCTCCAATGCCTTCGACAAAGTAGGAAGTATTGATATTGGTCGACAATATTGCACCAATGTAGGATTCTTGACTTTAGGAATCGAGCAGATAAGAGCCGATTTCCATTTCACTGGTAACACTCCATTGATCAAGGAGAAATTGGACAGATGTTCCAAAATAGGCAGTATACCGTGGATTGTCAATTTCAACAATTTTAATGAGATATCCCCACCCATCGCATTTGATTTGGCCCTAGAAATCACTCTCACGATATCCCGAGGCACTACATAATTCCAGTGGAATCTTCTATCATCAAAATCACCTGCAAGCATCTCCCCAGAGAGCCACGCTCCATACAATCAGCACACTCCGCATTATGTCCAAAGAATGCAAGCTCTTCAACAGAGTGCGAAAGACGCACTACTGTATCCCTGGCCTTAATCAGACCAAGATGTCTCAGCCTCTTCCAAACCTCAGATGCCTTGTCCTCCTGATTGAAGATGTTGGCATAATACTCGCGCTTTGCAGAACGCACAAGATACTGTGCCTTGCTGCGCAATGTTTTGTATCGATTATAAAATACATATCATTTTTATGCCTGCGCCAAGTTCTTCTGGCCAGATCTTTATTGCGCATCACCAAACGAATTTCATCAGTTAACCATGGGGCAGACAAATTTTTGAAGTATCGTCGTTTCAAAGGTACATGCGCATTAAATATGTTAAGTAATTTAGTGCCAAAGATCTCAATCTTTTCATCCGTATTATTCGAGACTGATACGTCAGCCCAGTGATATCACCAACATCAGATTGGAAAGATGCTGCAGCGAAGCCACTCCAATGTCTGCAAACTTCAAGCCTCCCATGATGATGCTGCAGTTTGATCCCGTACCTTATAAAGGTAAGATCATGAGCTGATAGAAATGCTACACCATTCTGACCAAATTCCTTAAGCTTAACCCCGTCATCGATAATGCACAGATCTAACAGCGTGCTGGAGTTCCTAAGGTTGAGTGGACATAAACGGTACCAGATATAAGCTCGACGCAAAGATAAAGGAGCCAAGCTGTTAGCTATTAAAGGTGATTTGATTCATGTCAGCATTAAAGTCTCCTAGAATGACCGAGTGCCTGTAGTTTACCTGGAATTCCAAAAATGACTGGAAAAACTTGTTCAGATAACCTGAGTTTGAGGGTCGATACCACCGCTAACAAGACTTTGGCTTGTGACAAGGCTTTGGACCTCGTTAAATAAGATCTCTGCTATTATAATTTCTGGTCTCCCCGTAACAGATTCATCACAGCAACAAAGAATGAAGGCGCGTAAATGATGCGCTAAATAAAATGCCACCACCAGATCTTCCAACTCTATCGCACCTAAAGAGTAAATATCCAGGCAGTCTGATCATAGCATCAATAATAGCAGACCGAAGCCACGTCTCCGACATATAGATGATGTGAAAGCCAGCACTGCAAAAGTAATGATAAAATTCATCCAAATGCGCGAAAAGCAATTGGTAACTGACATAGCAAATTTTAAGGTCCTTAAAGTCATCATTCATTGCTAGTGTTGGCTATTTTGTCCCTAACTCTTCTACCTAGTATTGAACATTTGGCAGCATCGATAACGGAATGAGCTAAGTTACCATGAGATACATGATGACGTTCACAGTTCAGACACTTAGGTAGTTGATCTCTATTTTTGCATTCCTTTATCTTATGAGCCCCAGCACAATATCCGCAAGAAGGTTTACCTTTGCAATCTTTAACAATATGACCAAACGAGAGACATCTATAACACTGCACAATTCTCACATGATCCGCAAATAAGCAGGCAGAGTAGCACAGATAGATCCGTCCACTTCCGAGTAACATCCTACATACTGCTAGTGTGACTTCCAGCATGCAGCTGGTAAGGCACCTGTCTTGTTTTGGTGTAAAAATATTAATAACCTTCACGTCATTCGCAGATACATCACTAAGGTTTTAAGCCAAAAGCTCATCTTCAATTTCTTCAGCCGACATATCAGCAGGAATTCCATGTACAATAAGCTTATAAGGATTCAATTTCAAGTTCTGACCCACCGTCAATCCAGCTCTCGCAAGACCGCGGTGAGCTTGATTTTCTCAATGTCAGGAGAGAATGCCTCAATCCTGACACCGTGCATAAGAGATCCTCCTGACCTTTACACCGCAGTCAGCCGGTTTTTACCTTGCACAAGGTATCTTTAGTGACCTGAGAAGAGACATATTTATTTCTCTTATTCTCACTCGGTACCACAAGAGAACTAGTGGTGTCAGACACCTCCACCGTCGGACTCCACGAGACACGTACCTCAGATCCCGAAGCACTAACAACTGACTCATACGATTTGCTTTTCTCACTTGTAGCTCCCGCAAAAGTAATGTTATTCCTCACATTACATATTGCCTTTTTATTAAAGTCGTCTAGTACCTCCACAACAACCTTCTTAATATCGATCGTCATACAGTTCGTTAATCTCTCATCAATTAAACTGATCAAAACCGTGAACATCTCCATAAAAGCACCTCTGCATGCAGACTCAATAATTCCTCTTTTTTCCAGCGTTTCCTTACTAGACAAAAGCAGCTTAGACACAACATCAGTATGTCTATTTACCGAAGCCCAAAGTACATTTACTCTCGAGGCATTCATTGCATCGATATTTGCTCTCTCTGACATACCTGAATGATTTAATAATGCCGTGCTCAAAGACTGTCTTGTAAGTTCTCTTCTTCCTACACCACTGTCAACCTGTCCACCAGTGTTCTACACCGGCATTCTTCACTTGTAAACAAAAATACGCAGAGGTAGAATTTTTTGATTTACGGCAAGAAAAATCCAGTCGAAAATCCCAGAAACGATCCGACCGCCCGGTCAATTGACCAGTACAAAAACTGCCAGTACCAAAAGTCAAGCAGAAGAAGCCCTTGACAAATTCACACTAAAAAAAGAAATAATGGTTTCGAAGGGCAAAAAGCGACAGAAATCGGAGCGTAAAAAACAGAGCGATAACACGTTTATATTTCAACTCAGAAGGCCGTCTGAGAGGAAGAGAGGGTGAGAGGGGAAGAGAGAGAGAAAGTGAGAGAGAGGAAGAGGGAGAGGGAAAGGGGGAGGAAGAGGAGAGAGGAAGGGGTGGAAAAGAGGAGGGGGTGGGAGGGGAGGGATGGGGGCAAGAGGGAAAGAGAGAGAGAGAGAGAAATGACGATGATTTGTTGTTTGTTTTCTCTCTTCTTCTGCTTTTCAACTGTATTTAATAGTGAGACGAGCGCATTTAAACTCTCGTGTGAGATTGCAGAGTTTTGGAAATCGATATTATTAAAGTAAAAAGTTTGTTACGCTATTTGCGTAAATAGCGTAACAAACTTTTTACTTTAATAATATCGATCTCCAAAACACACACACACACCCATGCACGCACACGCACACCACACGCACGCGCGCGCACGCGCACACACACACACACACACACACACACACACACACACATATGTATGTATAT